>JAHMML010000097.1:55016-215873 GCA_020341155.1 Eciton burchellii | reverse complement strand
TCTCTCTCTCTCTCTCTCTCTCTCTCTTTCTCTCTCTCTCTCTCTCTCTCTCTCTCTCTCTCTCTCTCTCTCTCGCTGAGTCTCTCCCGAGTAGGAAAATAGACGAACGAGGTCTTTCACCCTCGGACACGGCTGATTCCGTCTCAATTATCCGACTAGCTGGTTAATCAACCATTAAAATCTTACGTCACCGTTCGACGTGTGCGTACGACGAACGTCTGCCGATTCCAACAAATTCTACCAACGTGGAAACAATCGCGACCATTCTCGCGATCATTCTCCTCGCGGCGCGATTGCACGAATCGGGATCGAATGGACGGAAGGACAGAGTTGTTAAAGCCGCTTTGCCCGTTTTGCCCGCTTCAATCGCGTGTCGGTTCGCACGCGTGTATTTGGACCACGGCGCACTTGTCGCGTACGACCTTGGAATTTATTTGGGGCCGTTTCGTATCTATGTCGATCGCAAACATTGATTGTTTGCTCTCGATCGATCGCCCGAGGCGGGTACACGACAAAACGTGGGCATCTCGCGATCTCGCGATCTCGCGATATCGATAACTCGAATCATCGCGATGCGCTGCGGGCATTGCGGTCGACTGATTAATCGGATTACAAGTCGCACGTAATCCCGTCAGATTCGACGAGATATACCGGACACGCGACGCTCGAATCGAGTCAATCGTCTTCATGGTGCATCATCGTTGCGCTGATGGTCGCTAACGATCAGCGGGATAAAGCCTGCGGATAAAAATACACGCGCGTTTCCTCCTCAACGCGGGAAGCCGTTGGGACCGTCGTCTCCCGGAAGTCTTACTAGGACTTCCCCTCGACCTTAAGCACAGCCGCGCAACACGCGATAGTATAGAACGCGACTCGCTTGCTTACTTACTTACGGTAGATAGAATTCGATAGAAACGCGATTATTTATACCGAAGCGAGCTACTCTCGTCGTAACGGACTCGCCTCGGGACGGTTTTTTCTCCCGGGAACGTCCGCCGTTGGACATTTAAAGCGCTTGCAGTCTCCATCTCTCCCTCTCCCTCTCCCTCTCTCCCTCCCTCTCTCTCTCTTTCTAAGAAGTGTGGTTATCGCGACGGGAGAGTTAAAGGCCGTAGCGGAGACTCGACTCGATGCCGGTTAGCGAACGCGAGGACGAGACTTACTTGGCTCGCGCACGACGTCTCCCTCATTAGATCCCACGACGGTCACTGCTCGCGTGAAACCGATAATTCCCGAACCAGGTTGGGCAGCGATAACTCGACGGTTAAAACGCGCCGGACAATTATTCGCGCCGGCTCCGAGGGTACGGAGCGTACTGACACTCCGAGATACCAGACCCGACCGTTGTCTAATTCGTTAGTCAAACGCGATAAGCTACACTGTCGCCAACGACGAGGAGCGCGAATCAAGGCGCGCGCGCGCGCGCGCGCGGGTGGATCCACGGAGAAAAGGCGCGAAACGCGCGGACTGCCGCTGGGAGGGGGCAAAGGCAGGAGTACGTTGTTCGTTGCAATGGTACTTTCTACACTTTCGTCTATCCGCATCCCGGATGTACGAGCTGCGTGCAATCGCTGTTGAGCGCGTGCGTTAATAGCCGTAATTGTGAGAGCGCAAACACTTGGGAGCAATTAAATGTAACGGTCTTCTGCGTGAAATTTGAACATTTTTAATGATCGATCGGGAAAACGCTCGGATCAACATTAGGAAATTTATCATCATTTGTTAGATAGGCGGCGTAAGGAAAGATCAAAGAGATTCTCCTCTTTTTCTCTTTTTCGTCGTTTTCCTTTTCGGAAATTTGTCACTGCGTGTCTTTCGTCTGAATGTAGAAGAGGATTCATATGGGAGATTTGAAATATATATTTATCTTGATTATGATACTTAATGATCCTGGCGAACTGGACACGATTTTCTTGCCAAGCTCCTTTAAGCTTCAAAGAAATTCAAATGTTTATATTACTTTTAGAATATCGTTAAAACTGTAATTATAAAATTATATGATTGAAGACACACATACAGAGAGAGAGAGAGAGAGAGAGAGAGAGAAATTTGCTTAAATTATCTTTAAGATTGACATTTTAAATTTACGTGTAAACGTACATGCACACATTGTTCATTTAGACATCTCAATAATCCGCATGTGTAATTATTTATCACTTTCACTTTCAGAGAAATTTCATATCGATTTATAATTTTGGGGCAATAAATTTGCTCATAAATAAATATGAAAATGAATATAACTAAAATGTGTGCTCTTATTTTCCTTAGTTTGTACAAGTATCCGATTGCACTTCATAGCCCTGCCATCTGGTGGTGCTAATTGAAACTTGGACGCGAGTGCATTTTTATTCATGTAGGATAATTCTGGAGGTCTAGAGAAAACAATCACGATCGCAACACAACAATAACAACGATACAAGAAAGTCTCTCTGAAGATATATAACACTTTTATACTTTTATAATTCTTATTCTCAATGTCCATTCTCGTATAGAAACAGACAAATGGTGCAAAGATAACTACTATCTTTTTTTAATCATGGAATAAAAGGATTAAGATAACATCGAGTTGAAAATGTAGACTTTTCTATAAAATTTAGAAAATTTATTAGTTTCTCTAATTCAGGTAGTCAAATAATACAATATATTAGCATGTCGCAGTAGATGCCCCACCTGGTGCAATATACAAAAGATTCATACATCGCACAATTCTCTAATGAGTATTTTTGTTATTACAATGCAACGCACGTACATTCTTGTCCAGCGTGCATAATGCTATTGCTGTAACTTTAAAGTTGTAGCAATAATCAAGGCAGACGATCTTCTCGCACTAATTACATTTAATTAATAAAGTTACTCGAAATACTGAAAATAAATTGCTACCTTTTTGCTATTCTACTATGCTCCGTCGATGAGCTGTCCTTTTTATTAACATTTATACTATATAATCACCTAATAAGCGCATAAATTATCGTCACTTGGATTTTTCTCGTTTCTCCGGTCAAGACAATTTTATTACCAAAACTTTTTCAATATATATATATATATATATATAAAAAAATATATATATATAGATATTTATTATTATTACCTAATTTAACTCTAGAACGCTATATCGTCATTCTGCATTACCACATTATTATACATGCATTTATTTTACATATAACAGAAAATATAATAATAGCTATTCATTTTTTCAGAAAAAAAAGGAATAACTCAAAAGAAGATAAATATCAATAAATAAAACGTAAAATCAAAATAAATATTAAAAAAAATACTTTAAAAGATTATATATATAAACGCGGGATTAATGTAACATGTGTATAGATGTAAAAAGAAAATATTCCTAGAGTTTAATCATTAAATATATATATATATATATATATATATATATATATATATGTTACGTTAATATGTAACATTAAAAATGGTACGCATAAAATTTATGTACGATATAGCATTTTAGCGTTAAGGCACAGACAGAACCTTTTCTGCATAGACTGTAGATTACGGAATGTGAATACATAGATAGAGGAATGCATAATAGGGGAATGCGATGAGTATATTCTTACATCTTTCGTCCAAGTAAACTTCCATGTGTATATATATATATACACGTATAAAGTCATTTTTTTCAAACACGATAAACACGTCGTTTGTTTCGAGTTTCGTAGTCGTATTCGAACAATCGCATCACATGAAACGTTGCACTGAACGAAAAAAGTTAATTAGAAAATATTTCTCTCTTTACAATTCAGTTATCCCTCACTCGATCACATGATTAGGCCTTTGCAGAGTTTTGGGAGACATGATATATCCGCTTTTCACTACATTCACGACCAGATTTTTAGGCTTCGGCGGTAACGGCGGTGGTTTCGACAACTTCGCGCGAGACGCATCCATAGCGTAGCTTCCAGAGTGCGGACTCCTCGATTGCGAGTTGATACCATTTTCTATGATCGTCTGATCCGCGTCCACTAACGTTCTATCCCCGTCTAGGGTAAATGAGCTATCAAGGCACTTACTTAAAGGCTCCGTAATATTAACCAGGGCTGAAATTCGTTCGTTCGCAGCTCCGTTCGCTATGTGCGTGGAATACTCGTATCCGCTGCAGCTTTGCCTGTCCTCGCTAGAATCGTAAAACTTTGCAGTGCCCTCGCAATTGGCCGACATCACCCGTGTCCTTCGCATCTTGTTAGAATCCGATGATTTCCCATTCTCCTTGTTCTGATCAGTAATTTCATAGCTTTAAGAGTCGAAACGCATGTGATATAGAGATCTTAAAAATTTAGACTTGTACACACGCACTTGTACACGCACGCAAGTTCTCTACTGCCACTACAAATTTTGATGACTAGTCGAAATGAACTAGTATAAAGCGCATGTACGCATATAGCGCGCGTAATATAATTATACCTTCAGAAAATCCGGCAGTTCGAAATTTATTTCTGTTCCCCTCTGGTCCTCCAGTCTCGATCTTTGTGCCCTTTTCAACCCCTCGTATAACTCTAGAGGAATAAGATTACAACTTTAAAAAAGTCTATTGTCCAGCAAACTTCTTTCATTTTTCTTTTTTCTAATTAATTTCCGATTAATCTCTATAATTTTCTTTTTAATTTTCATAACTAATCTCCGTAATAGTTCGTTGATCAAACTTTTTTCTACGTATTGTAGAATTTCCAAAGAAGATTGGAATGAAGATGGAAGATTATTATACTACATCTATCATTCTACTATCGTTCTTACCATCTCCGTCGAATCTGCCTGGAAGTTGCAATTTCACGCCGTTACGCCACTTTGCGATAAGTGGGGGCTGAGATTTAACGGGAACTCCCTCGTGAACGCAATCGTTTGTACTGCCTTTTTCGTTTGTATTGCAACATTTGGATTTTGCCTGATATCAATTACGAAACTTGGTGAAATGTGTCCATAAACCATTACATTTCTAATTAAGAAATGTAATTAAGAAATAATTCTAATGTCCCATACTACATTACCTTCTTTTTTCCGTGAATTGTCGAATCTCGAAGAAAGAATTTGCTGGACAGTATGGAAGATCCTTCCGAACGTTGATCATCGGACTGCAAAGGATACAACAAAGGATACGATGTAAAGGGTAAAATGTGATAAAACATAAAATTAATCTATTTTTTCACTTTATAAATTGATTTACCTTGCAAGATCCTTCGCTGTACTGATATTTATTTTTACTTTTCCCAACTAAAAGCTCCTCGAATACCCTGTTTGTGATCTCATCCAGGGTTTGCTGCACATGCGGTACTTCATCCAGATATTTGGCAGTATGCAACTCTCGTTGCAAATCTGTAAAAATGAGGAAATAATAGCAATTTAATAAAGGTAATTAAAAAAAAATTAATTTTCATCGGTCCAGTTTCTCATTATCTCGCGCAAGAACGCGTACCAACCTTCCTCATTCGCCACCACAATGAGGCGCGTGGGAGCATTAATAGCTGTAATATCCATAGGAACGCAATGACCTTCGCTCCAAATACTGATCAAGTCTAAATTGAAGCCATATTTATTTAGGAGAGGCCTCAGAACTTCTTTCAGAGTTTTACCCTTATGCGCGATAACGCTTATTATTCTTCGCGAGGGTAACTCTACTTTTAAGACTCTTGTGAGGACAACCTCCACTTCCTGGCCTGCCAATACTGACGAAGAACATTTTGTGTCCACCATCTGCAAACAAGCATGATAAATATTTTATATTATTATCACCGGCTGTTGCATCAACTCGATTGAATTACTCGATAAATCTATCACGTAAAACGTAACGAGATGATTAAGATATACGCTATAGCAGATATAATATTAATATTCTCACGACAGGATTCTCACGAACGTGCAAATGTGCAAACGCAGAAAACAATTGCTTCTCCTCCACCAGATTTACATCACATGCATTATGCGTTTGACGCTTACTCGATAGAAGCCAGCGCGAAAATTTGAATAGATTCTTCGTGCAATCGGAATTAATTAAAAAAAACAGCACAAACCTCATCCGTCGCTAGTATCAGAACATCATAGTTAGAGTATCGTAGAGCTCGCTTATCGAGGAGACGGGTAACCACGTCTTTAATAGTCTCGGTTTGGCTGGTCGTCACCACCGTGGTGGACCCATCCGGTAATATTACTCGACATAATCCCGTACATTTGCCGCGAGCGTCTTTCTTTTCATTCGTTTGTCCGTCGCAGGACGACACATACTACAAGTGAATACACATTCGCTCACGTATGTAACAACTGACACTTGTGCACTTGTGCGCGCTTTAAAATTTGATACACTTTGATGCAAGAATAATAAGAAAAATTTATAGCAGAATATTGGCTCTACTTCTACGTAGCACGTTTTGATCTACGAATTAACTTGGCGTACTTATCCCTTTATGTAATTACACCTAATAGCGATAATAATAGCGACATAACTATCTGCTATCAAAAAGTATGCAAATTTCAATTGCAAAGCACACGTTATCTACATAAATTTACACACAGCACTCGCTAATAACTCAGAGAGAAATCTCTAACGAGAAATTACGAAAAAGTGCAAATTTCAATTAGGTATACCAACACATACGCAGACAATACGCTTTTCTTTAAACAAGATGTTACGAGAAATAACAATTCCATGTCATTGATACAAGTACACTAATCGCTTGGTATTTATCTCAAACGTCAGTATTAAGGTTGTTAGCCGTGACAGTACTCACATGCTTATTAAATGACTGACGTAACGCCAAATCCCATGATGCTAACGACGATCGACTACTGGAAATTGATACGCTATCCTCATTATTGTTACCTTCCGTTTCCCTCTTAATAGTTGTAAAACTCTTATATATAGTCTCACTTCGGCTGGGGACTTTGTTGTACTCTGATTCGCCACGATCTTTCGACTTAGATCTGCAACAAGTGCAATATATTATCGAGCAGGGTAAATTAAGCATTCTTTCAAAGTGAACGTCATGTCCGAATAATAATTTACCTATTTTTTCTGTTCCAAGGAAGAATTGATTTTCGACAACGATCTTCCGCGTCGGAGTGACTTTTCTTCAATTTTATGCTAGGTGAACTTGTAACTTGTAAATCACAGTCTTCCGTATCAACTATGGCGTTTCCTGATTCTAAGCACGCACGATAGAGTTCCGATCGCAAAAATCTTGGATAACTGTCAAACTTCATTAGATTGAATACTTGTTTCTGAGCCTGGAAGAAGAATTTTGATCGCTAAGATATCTCGTTCCTAACGAGATCGACATATTACATACATATTACATATATACCGTACATGTAACTTAATAACGCTCAAATGGGTAGCTTTAACAAATCGAAGACGGAGATCAATGTGGCATAGGTACCTGCAGAAATAGATCCGCTGATGCTTTATCGATTAATTCTTGAGTTATCTGTCCTGACGCATGACTATCAACGTTCACCGGCTCGGCGGCTGTGCTCGACAAATGACGCTGATATATCTGGCAAGCCAATCGACGGCGCGCAGCAACATCCTTAGTATCTTTATATCTCTCGCAAGCAGCCCAGAAGTATATATTTTCATGACTAAATTCCTTCTTGAGAAACACCTTCAATATGATTCATTCGCTTTAAGCAACTGCACCGAGTTATATACATAACGCACGACCCGTGCTTGATAAACATGAAAAGGAAAACACGTGATACTCACAGCAAATGTTTGCAGGCCTTTTGGATCTTCCAGCAGCTTTTCGAATCCGTTTGCCCACGTGTGCACTCCTTTGCAGTCGCTGCTTTTGTCACAGGACTCCGTGCTACCGTACTGCAACGAACGAATTGAATTAACAATCAATCAGGAATTGACTAGCAGACATAGTCCCATAGCGAAAACATGCTGATAGACGCGCGTCACTGTCGCACGACAACCGGAAGCCAGAGTTTCCGCAAAGTAGACGAACGAGGAGACTCCGATTTCGCGAGTCAATCTGTGTTCATCCGTGTTCCGATGAACACAGATTCGATCAAGAAAAAAATCCGCCGGATGAGCGACCGCCAATGTCTTCCGCGCTGGAAGCTTCCTACCTCAGCACCTGTCGCGCGCGCAACAGGTGCAATGCGCGCTATGAGAAAACGCTCTCTTGGACGCGCTCACTCCTCGCGCGTGCTCCTTTTCCATGTTTCCATGTTTCTACGTTCGGTGCGAACGCGCGATTTCAGCTCGCCGCGTCCTCCCGTCTTTTTTAATCGAGAGCAAGTTACATGATCCAAGATCATGCAGCCGACTCGGACGACATCTCCTTCAGGGGGATCGGGGAAAGAAACAAAATACGTCCGACGATTCGAGGAACGAGGCTCAATCGAAAGCAAACACGAGTTGCCGCAAGCTCGCGATTGCCAATAATTAAGGAAACGGCTCGCGTCGTCGCATTCGTCGTCGAAAGAAAACAAGATCATCCGGCTGAATGATGGAATACGATCGATATGGGCAGTTCGGTTTCAGAATTCAGGAGAATCGCGATTATCGCATTTTTCACGCTCGATAGTCTCGTAAGGCCAATCGTTGATTGTTTGGTCGACGATCTATCTGTTCATCCGAGATGTACACGCTTGATTTATATTCGCATCGACCTGTCCTGCTCACTTTACCGCTTAATCGTCTCATTATATATATATATATATATATAGGATATACATATATAGTCAGACGTAACGTGACGCGGTAAAAGAGGACATCCTGTGCAAGAGTTCCTTTTGTTTTCGCTGATCGCGCCGATGCGATCGCGTATGAAAATAAAAAATGATCCCGAGTGAAATAGATTCGTAGCTGCAGCTTTCCCGAAGGAGATCTTCGCCGTCATCCCGTCATGGGAGCGTTCGAGCGAGAGTCAAGTCAGACAGTCAGCACGACGATGCGCTCCGCCCGAGATTCCTCGAATGATATTCGTCATTCGGTCGTACGACGCGATGACGGATCCCGTGCATCGCACGAACGCGAACGCAGCCCGCGTTCTTTTTTCTACGTACCGATTTCGCCAACTGTTCCATGTCACGTTCGCGAACCGCGCTTTCTCACGGCAAGTGGTCGACCATTTATCGGTATTTCGAGCTCGGCGCACTTGCACATGCGATCGCATACTCCGGGACGGATAAGGAGGGTACGCACGAGCGATCGGCAAGGTCGTTAGCGTTGCAACGATGAGCACGAGCTAAAGGAACGATTCGCTGGTGCAATAACGAGGGCTCCGCCCAGTACGACGACTCGACATCGTCGCGCGAGCAACGATGCGTCTCCAAGAACCGCTGCGTGCTGGATCGAGGTGACGCGAAGAGCCTGTGCTCAGACCAGTCGACGAGAGCGACCTAGCGGAATACGTAGCCCCCGACGTGACGATGATCGGCAACGTGGTCGCGTCCGCGCGCACCGTGCGCCTCACGCTTACTATCGCGACGCGAGGCCAGGCCGCCGCTGCGCTCGCACGAACGGGCTCGCTTCCCTTCGTCCTCTCGCCCCTCCCCGCCCCCTCCCGCCCAACCCAGCCCCTTCCTCCCCCCCCCCATTGTCCCTCATCGAGCACGGACTGATTCATTCTCATCGCTGTCCTCGCTCGTCTCCCTCTTCCGCTCCCACCACCACCACCACCACCACCACCATTACTGCACGGGGCCGCGTCACGGCCTTTCCCCCCGTCTCCCTCGGCGAACTCTGCCACTCAACCTCGTTTTAGCATCTATGCAGGGCCGCACGCACGCCGCGCACGTCGATTCATGAATGTGAGAGCGGGACGAGGGTCGAGTAATCTTGGACTGATTGATTTTTAGACGGACGCGTCATGGGAGGATTATTAAAATTGCTCGAGGAGCGATGACGAAACGAAGCTATATGATCCGATGAATGTATGTCGTGTCTGCGCCGATTAAAAGCGACGCGACTAACGGAGAGAATTTTTATCCTGGATGCGATGACGGATTAATTCTCTTGATCGTGATATTAAGACGGGGTTTTTATGGGGATGAACGATGAGAATGAAATATTTACGATGAGGATGTAAATAATGACAGCGATGCATGCAAGACGTAAACATCTTCCGTGCGCCGACCCTGCATTTATCATTGCAAGATCTATACATGTACACCTAGATCTAGACTCGGTGCATCAACCCTAGCTCTCACGGAAACGTATCTTTTAATATTATTTTAGATGTTACCGATTATGATACAATCGTTGGAAACTATTTTCGATTCTACGTAGCAATGTGACTTGAGCGAAACTTTCGCGAACCATTTTCCTCCAATCCAATTGCCCTAATTGCCATTAAACAAATTCGTAGCACGACAGGAGTTTAAGATTTTGGCGGATCTTGTAGCGTCTTGTCTTGTCAAACAATCAAAATATTTATAGTATCAACTTCTCAGACCATCGAATATCAAGTTACTTCACAAGAAATGTCCATTTTTGTCAGAAAATCTGCGAATAAACGCGGGAGAGAAAAAGGAAACATGCGACCGTCAAGATCCCATGGAAATCACGAATCACGCGAACTAGACGGGCTATAGGTTTGTAATCTTATTCCCAGAAATGACACAGATATAACACCGAATAAAGTAAACGCATGTGCAAGAACATGGCTAAAACGCGCAAGTACGCGTTCGCACGGATCTGATTTCTGATTGCTTCGCTTTCATCCAATTGTCGTCTGCGTATAAAAGCACGAGTCAAAGGCAGGAAACGATGACGTATTTTGCGTAATGAGTTCACCGGAGGAACCGGAAATCGTGACGGCAAATTCAGGGATATCAGCATTACTAACGATTTCGAAGAAAGTAATTAGAATTCGTGGAAAAAACAACACGAAGGAAGAGAGATATCGCGAAGCACTATCGGTTCATCTAAGGAAAGAAAAAAAAAGCATCATTTCTCTAAAAATGAAAAGTGAACAGAAAATAGGAAATAGGAATACTTGTAGCGCGACGCAACTGTGGAATCTAGATTCCGTTCCCCCCGATTTCGCAACAAGAGAAAAGACAGATTTATATTAGCAAAGAAGAGACAGACGAGTCTGAGAATTAAAATAGATAATTAATGAGAGTTCTCACTATGCAATTGTCCGAAGTGCTGCTTCTAAAGTTCCGTATTTCCTGCAGGCTTCCCCACGGCCGAGGCTTGTCGGGCTTTCCGGAATACGAGTGACAAAAGGGTGGCCGCGCGTATTCCATGCTGGAATTGATATCTTCCAAGCTGTGCACCAGCGATTTGTGTACCTGGCCACAGTACACCTTTGGGCTGAGTCTGTTCGTGGTGTCCATGAGCCGCTTTAGTTTCTCCGATGCCGTTTTGGTCGATTCTAGGGCGTCCTCGATGCCATCGAACAACGCCGTGGTGCAAACCGATGCGAGAGAGCCAACGGACGTACTGGCCAATGCGCTGCCTGCCGCTACAACAGGGGCAGATGTTCCCATGCAGGTGGTGGTCGTACCATCCCCACTCTCCACCATTCGCATCCCTGAAAAGCACATTTCGCGGTTCCCCCACTACTATCGCTACTACCACTACTGTGCTTGTGTCATGTCAAAAGTAGACCCATGGAGGAAAAGAATGGCAGAAGAAGGAAGTGTAGCAGTAACATGTTTTAAAAAGAACGAATATATCTGAGACGCGGTATTATGTTGTTGAAGGAAGGGTCATTGGGAGGGCCAGAAAAAGGAGGGATCTTCATCGAAGAAATAAGACGGCTGACAAATATCTGCAAAAGTATGCGTACAATCGTGTGTCGTATTCCAAGATATCGCCGCGTCGAGTTACCTTTAGAAAGATCGAATTTTAATTCCTTACTCCACCGAGCTTCCGACGTCGCGCGAACCGTCAGTCGATGACCCGCGGCGTCATTGGCCGATTGATCTCTGGATGACCGTGCGTTTACGTTCTGGAGATACACGTTACATGCGAATCAGAATAAAACGGTAAGAATCACAAATTGCCATTCAAAAAAATTTATGATATATAAAACATATTTGTGGAATAACATATAGAATAACATATAGAATAATTCATGGAAATATTACCTTATATTGCATATTAGGACACTGCCTCCTTCGGCCGCAGTCATTTGCCGTATTTTTGCCCGAACAGCTACCATAGTCGTCTTTGAAACCGATCCCAGAATCGCTGTTACTTGAATGAGCAGTGGATGTACTGACATTACTTGGCTGAGGAGAAGCGGTATCCAAACGTACGCGCGCTTCGTTATAAGAATTCGCCTCTCCGTTCGGGCAATCGGATATATACAATGTCTGTATGGCACCGATAAGGCTCGTACAACTATCGGGAAATTCTTGGCAAACATTCAGTTCCGACGACTTCGTGCACGTAAATCCAAATACGTTGCACGCACTCAAATGTACTTCGTGATCGATTAACTTGTAATAAATAGTGAAAACGTGACACGAATTTGAGACAATGTCATCAGTGTTCTTCATAGACTTAGTCAATATCCCGAAATACTGCTTATCTTGCTCGGAGAAGGAATTACAAAATATGATGCGATACGAGGGATATTCGGCGATGACGCGGTTTTCCGAATTGGTAAGCTTAATATTGGCAACGTGAATGGTGAGAAGGACGGTAGTTGGATTTCGTTTTTCTGCCTTCAGTCTTTTGATACATTTCCTCAGAACCTGCAACAGGTGGAACGGGTTGTATCGCATCTCATCATGCTTCTAGAAAATAATCTAATATCGCTATTACTAATATGCGCACGAATAATAAATTGCTAAATGATTTTAAATGGTAAATCAAAATAACCCGATAACCCGTTAATCAGGAATTTTGAATGTTCCGAGATCTACCTGCATCATGCATGATGGATGCAACTGATTCGGTATATCGATAGTACCGAGATAACCGACGACTGTTCTATGTACAATTTTTTCAGAGTCACGTTTGTGAGACACCGGAGGCGGCGGTGGTGGAAGAGGGCTCGTCATGTTCCAACGATACTGCAAGGCAGAGTAATTGTAATGATCTTTATTGTCTGGCACCATGCCACCGACCGCGTGAAACATCGCTCCGCTCTGTAGGTCTCTGACCACTTTCGCCGCCCTGCATTGTAATTGCAAAGCGCTGGCATTAGTGGCGCGCGGTTTGTGAGCGTACTTGGGCTTGGATCTTACGGTGGCCAGACCTTCCTCGTCCGAGGAGTCCGAGTAATAGTTCTCGGCAATCTGCAGTCGCAGCACTCCCTTCGAGTTCCCTATCAGTTGCACCACATCATCATGCGGCACCTTGCTGACATTGTGGCCGTTTACGGCGACCAGATAGTCGCCAGCCCGCAGACCGGCATTCTCCGCCGGGCTGCCCTGCACGATGCAGCTCAGGATGCACGGCTGCTGACCCGAAATCGTGAATCCGAAACCCTTGGCGCCTCGGATCACCTCGACAGCCCTAACACCATAGTTCACCCGCTTCTTCTTGCGCCTATTGTGATGCATGTTCGTCGCATGCGAATGGCACGTCAAGAGGGATCTCCCGGGAAACGGGCGCGTCTACCGCCTTTATCGTGAAGTCCGCGGCGATTCTCTGGCTCCATAATTTGCATACTTCACGGATTCACCGTACGCATCCTCCGTGCGACGTCTTATCCATGCAATTCGATTGCGGTTTGAAGTTGGTCACTAGTGGATCCCGATACGCCCACCTTTTCCCTATCATTCGTAAATTCCCGTCGATTCTGACCGTAGGTGCATATAGATAAGAGATCAATCAAGCCGCTTCTCCAACCGGGAACTTGCCCAACGCTCGCTGCTTCGCGTCAAACGCTGCAAACCACCGCAAACTGCTACGAGACCGAACCTCGTAATTAACAGACTCTACGACCGAGTGTTTTGGAATGCTTCGATCAAGGAAGCTAGAGAAGAAGGTGATCGACCTTATGGTAAATCCGCTCGAAGCAGCGCGAAGTGAGCTACTTGTATCACAGAGCGCGCCGTCATCGACGATGTCCTGGAGACACGGATTGGCCGTTGACAAGCCGACTCGGACGTGCCTGTTTTCATTATCGGCGACCAATTGTCGTGCTCGACAACTTCAGCCGGCTTCGTTTGAAAGCTAAATCTCCCGTATAATTATAAATACAAGTCTCCAACATAGTGCTCATTGATGTATCACCGATATCTAATGTTTTGCAATTCGAGACAATTCTAAACTAGAGTGGCTTTATTCGCGTCAGGTCTTTAGCGTCTTTAGCGCTCGTCTTCTGTTACGAAAAGTAAAAATTCTGATTCATCGATGATGAATCGCGCGAACGATTATCAGATATTATCGCGCCAATAATGTCAAATCTAGAACGGATCTAGACAAGACAATCGGCAAAAACACGATTGAATATCATGCACAAGCGAATAAGAGACCCTTTCTCCTGATCCTCCTCACGTTGTAGTTTATTTCAAATCGGCAGAGATTCGGATCAGGCGCAGGGGAGATCCAACAATCGAGGAGCGCAGCTCCTTCAAAACAGCCGACGAATCTCTCTCCTTTAATCGCGCTGACATTCAGCTGTTTGTCTTCTCAGCATATCGCTGGTATAATTTAACGCTGGCCAGCCCGCCGCCATTTCACGTGCATGTTACGGACCTGCCCGGACCTGTTATTAAACTTGCGTGTATTATCCACGCGTAAACACGATTGGAGAGTCACCAACATCCGCTAGTCGATAACAGGCCGTACCGATCGCTGTCATCGGTTGCGCGAAACGAGAGGGGCAAGCGGTTCCAGCTCATTCCGGTTCCCCCCGGCTTCCTATTCGCTTATTGGCATACCGGCAAGTACAAGTCAACATGTCTCTCCTTGCTGCAAGTAATAGCAAATTCCCAGAATCTATTCCCATATGCGATTACGATCGTAATCGCGGTTTTACGGTTTGGTCCAGTCGGAGTTGCGAAAGATCCCGTCAAACCCCCTCATTCGCTCCCGAGTTGTCGAGCAGCAAGTTCCTCCGATCAAATGTTTCTGCGTCGTACAGTCGCGGCGCTCGTCGCGGTTCTCTGTTTGGGTATCAGACTTGGAATCAATCTCCATTTTATTCCAACGTGAAGTTTGCTCCGAATGTCCTCCCGCTTCTATGTTCATTTTGCTTTGCCAGCAAACCGAATCGAGTGTGCAGACAGCTCGTAACGGACTGTGGATTATAATTATACATAATCGTATTCGTGATTGGTACTTTAAACGTTTTGAAGAAATTATATCCGTTATCCTTTCTCTTATAAAATATCACTACTTGCTGATCTTTCTACCGATATTTCCTTCTTCATTTATTTAATAAATCTAATGGAATAATAGATCCAATATACTTTTGTAGGAGTTTCATCCGCGATATCACAGGTAGGGTCCCGTCTGGTATCAAGTATGACTCAGGCACTGATGAAACACGGAGTTATTCCGGATGTACTGGACAAGCTACCTCCTAATGTGCTGAACGTGAAATATCCCAACAATGTCGACGTCAACGTTGGCAACGTGCTCACTCCGACTCAAGTCAAGGATGAACCCAATGTTCACTGGGATGCGGACGCAAAGGACTATTATACTTTGTGTATGACTGGTAAGCATTTATCGCTGTGATATCGTATTTTAGTATTATGCGTATTTATCGTAAATGTGTAACAAGAGGGCTATACGTTGCTTTGTATATTGTATTTTATTTTTATGTTCAAACAGATCCCGACGCTCCGAGCAGAGAGGAACCCAAATTTCGCGAATGGCATCATTGGTTGATAGGCAATATCCCTGGCAACAACATAAAAAAAGGAGAAATTCTTTCCCAGTACATTGGTGCTGGACCACCAAAAGATACAGGCCTGCATCGATATATATTTATATTGTACAAACAGAAGGGCAAAATCGACTTTGATGAGAAGCGTCTGACCAATCGCAGTGGTGAAAACCGTGGCAAATTTTCCATTAGGAACTTTGCCAATAAATATAATCTCGGCAATCCGCTCGCTATTAACATGTTTCAGGCAGAGTATGATGATTATGTACCAAAACTCTATGAGCAGTTGGATTAATTATAGTATTACACGATGTAATATTTACTACAATGCACAGTAAATATGCACTATAAGTATGCGTACAAGTGTGCATTTATCATACGATTAAATATAGTTTCATGATTAGATGCTGGTCAAATTTTTCACGTGTTCTTTATGTAAAACATTTGTTATTATATAAAATAAAAAGATCCTCGAAATATATCACGGTATCGATTTTAAGTTTTTATTTTCCTACAGATAAAATATGAATCTAATGAATCTCAGAGCGAATATAAAATAAAACATGTTAAAGAAATTGATGATCATTCAAAAACAATTGAGAACTTGATGTCAGAAATTTCTAATTTACAATATAATCATTTTTTTCGGGAGAATCTACTATGATTATCTGCTATTACGCAGTAATGGATGCAGAATATTAGAAAGGCTTGACCTTCCGTAAAGGGAGGTGGTGGGGATATACTTGATAATAAAACTTCACCTCACCGCGAGTCTCAGTATAACATCATCACTGTAACCTGATGAAAGTAGAGTGATACCAAAAATGAGATATTTGATATCAGGTTCGTTACATCTCCAAGTTCTGCTTATTATCTTTTTATAATAATTTTTATAGAGGAAATCAACTGATAATTATCAACTATATATTTCTCTTTAGTATCCAATAATGCTTAATGAATTATTGTTTCTTGAGTGTATTTGCAATAATTATTCTCAGGAATCCTTCTCTATGTGATCGGTTTTTCCTTGGGTGATGTGGAATCGGAATTTAAGAAAGCAAAAATCGAGCCTGACATCATAGATAAAGCACCAATCGAGAAAATCGAGGTACGTAAAAGAAAGTATACAGGACTCTTAAAAAAAATGGTATTATATCCGAATCACGATTTAAATCGGATCTATTATCGATCCGAATAATAAATAAAAATATATCATACGTATATCATATGACACTGTATATATACAAATAATTTTATATTTTACAGGTAAAATACGGTGATAAGGTAGTCGATTTGGGAACCGAATTGACTCCGACTGATACCCATGAAATACCTGAAATACATTATAAACATGAGGGCGGAGTTTTGTATACGCTCGTTATGACGGGTGAGCTTTAAACCGCTTGAAAAATTGTTAATTCTGAAGGCCTTTAAAAAACGTTCGTAAAAATAGATTGCACAGCGAGAAATTTAAAAGCTGTTTTATTTTCTTGCCGCGATGGTCCCACTATGTAAATCGCAAGTTAGTCAAACTCACACTCACGCGTTATCCTCGACGAGTTCAACTTTCACCGTCTTGAAAACCGGTTTTCTCTTCATTGCCATTACTTGGCGGATTTGCCAGTAGTTTAATTGTTACGTGAAGATTCATACAGAGTCAATATTTAAGTATGTAGAAAAAATATGTAAATTGTAATTCTATATTGTTCTTGATAGCAACAAATATAAAAGCAAGTATAAAATACATTTTGTAATAGATCCTGATGTACCGAGAAGGGGTGGATACAACCGAGAATTTCGGCATTGGCTCGTGGGAAATATACCGGAGGATAATGTAGCTAAAGGTGAAATTTTGGCAGAGTACGTCGGTCCTGCCCCACCGAAAAATACCGGAAAGCACCGCTACGTGTTTCTTATTTATAAACAAAATCAAGGCGCCATTACATTCGACGAAAGAAGATTGAGTACTTGGTAAGTGAAAAACGCTAATGATACAAACTATCGCGTTATTATGTGGCCTGATACTTGATTCTCTGCTCTTCTCGTCTAATCACAGGGATGGAGCGCAGCGGAAGAGGTTCTCCATAAAGAAATTTGCAGAAAAATATAACTTGGAAGGCCCAATCGCTGGTAATTTTATGCTAGCGGAATATGACGACAATGTGCCTGCTTATCATAAACATTTGAATTTTTAATCGACCCTGCAGATCCGAGTAGAAATAGAATAAGTATACATGGAGCACAAATATACGTAGATTCGTACAATATATATCTTTATTCGATATCTCCAAGTGTGAATGCATTTCTTAAGCACGATAGAAATGTCAGAAACGAACGAAAGAAATTGCTTACGAATAGATAAAGTCGTTTTAACGAGTTCTATTTATTCGTTGGTTTTGTTACTGTTATAAATATAAAAGGTACATGACATTCATTACGTTCGTATCCCCGAGGTCGTTACATGATGTTATAGCGCCTGTAAAGGCGCATCAGCACTAGCAGTAAGTGTAAATTCTTAATTCTTACGAGCTTATATCTACGATCGATTATTAAATACCTGTGGCTTCGGTGTTACATTATACACATTGACTAGAATACGATGAGCGCATCTCGCGATCGTGACGACGCTGATTAACGATCGAGCATTAGATCTCAAAAATAGTAGATAGCAGCTAGTCGGGAAGCAGAAACATTAATAATTTCATCGTGAAATTACAAAGTAGAAGATACAACTCTTGCCCTCTTGTATACATATGTGTGTTTGTGTGTGTGTGTGTATATATATATATATATATGTGTGTGTGTATATATATATATGTATGTATATATATATATATATATATATATATATATATATATATGTCTTTATCCAAAAAAGACAATGTATAAAATAACATTTTGGACGACAGTTTTACTATAGGCCCTTATAATATCAATAATGTATTATTCAAGCCTTAGAACAAATATTTTTCTTGCACATAGCCTACAAGATTACTCATTCTTCTAGTAATATTGCTTTGAAACAAAATAATAATAAAAATACCTTAAGGAAATAATGTCCGATTACCAACTCTTTTCTTTTTTCATTACTTTCAGCGCAATGTCGATTTGATTAATCGAATGCATTTTCACTTATGTAAAATGTATTCTCTGTGAAATTTTTTACATCTTCATTGTATGCCCCGCATTGGTAATAGTGGACATGAAATTCAACGAATCGGCAAATTAAATATTGCAAATACCACATCATTTTTAGTGTCGATTTGAAAGCTCATTTGAATCGCCGTTTTTATACATTGCACAGCATTACATCCCATCACGCCGAAACGTCTATGATTATTCCTATGAAAGAAATCCTCGTTCGCGGCAGTGACAGCGCTCTAACAATTCTCATTTTGTGATCACAGTTGGCAGCGATGCATGCGAAACCGATTTATAAAATGACGGAGATTCGATAGTCCTTGTTGCACCATTTTATTCCTTGAAAATCCTCTACTATCTATGGTAAATGTTTGATAATCGCTTAATCACGAGCGATTTAATCATATCATGGTTTGTAACATTGAAACCAATCGTCATAAGCACCGAAATTTGCAGTTTTCAAGGCAGGACCAAGTTTGGATATACAGTTATGTTCCAGCAAAGTTGATGATCTCGGACATCTCCCCAGCCGCCATTGCCCTTCCGGAGTTTTGTTTTCTTTGCCACTCCGGCGACCGTTAACGTCAATTGGGAAGGATATAGATGATTACGCGCTGCTTTCAAGACGTTCTGCACTTTTGCTATCACCGCTGTCGATTCACAGTTATTCTTCTTATGATGCACCCCACTACGAAGACATGATTATGATTATTTAACGTTGCGTCGCAAAGAACTTTCAGCAAAATAAAAGTAAAGAAAACGGCGAAAGTTATTCGTGTCTGATGAGAGAAAAGATTTTTCTCACCATTCTCCGATATGGAAGACTCTCGGAGCTCTCATCGTCATCGTGATTAATCCAGACTCGATGCGAGGTGCAATCCCGGCGCCTCGGCTAGGCGGCAAGCATGTTTGGGCGATATACTGCAGACTCCAGTCCCAGTTGTAGTCGTCGTATGAACAGAATTGCGCCGCGCATTTCCGCAGCTTATTCCATGTGATGCGATTAAACGCCATGCCCATGTTGTGCTTGCTGGATATCCATGGTGTTACTTCCGCCTGTCTCGACAGAAGAGAGAAGCATCACTTGTCAGTCTCTGAGTAGGGATCTATCGGTTTGCATAACTTTTCCATCACGTAAAATCTACTACTGAGGGATGGAATCTACGTATCTACGTGTCTGTAATTAAAACAATCAGTTGAGATAAATTTGAGGCATAACATAATTGGTCGGTACTGTCGATATTCAATTCAGGACTGCTACTCATCTACCAAGTCAGAGCTGACAGCATCAGTCATGCGTGCAAACAGGTGCAATGCTTCGTATCCACCCACGTCAATAATCGATCAATTGCATCGTCACTTTGCACCGTATGACTGTGATGTATATAGATGCTCGAAGCATGCACTACTGCCTCGAGGAAGTGGAAATTTTCTACAATAGGAATCTCTAAACTAATGTATTTGACGTGGATGTGCTAATGTTGAACGTTGAATTGGTACGATAGAATCACCATGTGATTCTTTGGTTCTTTCTTAATGGAAATCTCCGTGGAGCAAAGAGAACGCTCTTTCGATCCCCTATTCAACGTCAAGCAGACGGAACCATCGATCGATCGTCATATGGGGCGGGGGGAGGAGGTTTCTGGCTGAGTCGATGCGAGAGTCAGTGGAAGCCGTGCAAAATTATATAATGCGTAAAATCCATCGAGGGAGGAAGGCAAACTATTCGTATTCTCATGTAGCATTCTCAGCTGAGAGAGGCGAAGCAAAAGGAAAAGAAAAAGAAAAAAAAAAGAACTAGAAGAATGGAGCGAGGCAAGCCGAATGGAAAAAGTATGGCGATATTGCTGCCGCTACTCGGACGGGGGTGGAGGATTCGATGTCTGGAGAACCTTTTGATAATGATTGTAGAGGCTGGGCAGAAGTTGGAAGGCCCATGCGGGCGCCGCTTGCATCATGTTCGCATTTTGATAAGCGGCGACTGATACGCCGCTACCGATAGCGTTGCCGCTGACGCTGCCGCTGCCACCGCCGACGCCACTGCCGATTTTGCCGCTACCGCCACCGGTACTTCCGTTACCGATGCCGTTACCGGCATTATTAACGCCATCGCCAGCGCTGGTGACGGTGACGGTGACGATGCGACCAAGCCCATTGCCGATCTGCTGCCTCTGCGTCATCGCTTGTATCTCCTGCCGCTTCAGTCCACGCAGCAGCTCCCTTTGCAGCGCGCTATTGACGCCGAGGAACTAAGGGATCGGGTGTGCGTGAAACATCGACACAGACATACTAATGGTGAACATACGATATGTCGTGCGACGACTTTATATTTCTGCTTCGATCTCTGCGTGATAAATCGGTCAGAGAGAGAAAGAGAGAGAGAGAGACAGAGAGAGAGAGAGAGAGAGAGAGAGAGAGAGAGAGAGAGAGAGAGAGAGAGAGAGAGAAAGATACGTGTCACTTGATAACAACACGCGTGCTAATTTTGGCAGATATCGTTACGCTACTCAAGCGCAAGCGAGAGAAAATCGTCGTTGTATTCGCTTGTATTACGACAGAGAGAATGAAAATGCGTGAATCGTCAAACAAACGTTAGACGTTTGCGCATTGCCGATGCGACCCCGTGCCTTATGCCTTTGCCTTTCTTATTTCAACGGTGTATCCGCCCGTATTCGTATTCGTAGATTTTTGTGCGTGAAACATCGCGCAAAGCAAGATTACAAATATGTTTCCCAAAATACGAAGAGCTCTCACCTTACGACTAAAGTCCGTAAAATAGTTGTACGTCTTTAAATATGTACCCAACGACAGAACGTTGCATCTCTCGCAACTGAGCTTGCAAGTGCGCTCCATGAGTCTGAGCACGTGTAAAAAGTCTTCGGCGACATAGTGATCCTCCTCGAGGAAGAGCACCATTCCAGTGTGGTTCCTCGTTACTGACAATTGATCGAACACCCTGTTCGCTTTCCACCACCAATGATGCTTGGTCTGGGTAAATTTAGCCTCCCTGTAGTGGCCGTATAAATCCGGATGCTTGGCATTGGTGCACTTTAGATTTAAGGCCCTTTTGTAAAACAGACAGTTTTAAGTAAGCGACAGGAAAATAAATTCGACGAATCGGAGAAAAACGACTAAGAAATTGCTTCGTTATCGAGGCCATCTTACTGTTCTTTGCGAATGTTTCGTGGACAATCGTTGGGTCCCTCTCCGGGAAACGTACGAGAATGGGTCTGTATGCTATGCGGATAAAAGATTTGCATGACCCGGCAGAAATCGACGCTTTGCACGAGGTAATTGATATCGGGATGCCAGATATCATGACTGAACACGAGAAGGGCCTGCTCAATGTCCCTAGCTTGTGCCAGCGACACGATAAGGTGCCGGAGATAAGTGAGCCGCGTGTGCACTTGGACGACGATAATCGGGGCGTCACTGGCTAATGGACCGAACGCCTCCTCGTTATACACTTTCTGCTCCGCGTTTGCCCTCTCGATTTTGTGCCGGATTTCCGCGATCTCCAACTCGGTGAGCGCAGCCGAACTGGCGTTCGTGGATGCATTGCGTCCTTCTTTCAAGAATCTTAAATGAGAGCGAACATAATTCTGAGAGCGTTATTTTGTAACGGTAAATTACTCGTAAATCGATAACTGATACGGCTAGTGGACGCAAACGTATCACATTGATACGTTTATTACCTGTGCAGCTCTTGAGGCACGAGAGAGAACAGGGTCTCGTTGGACGATGATTGTCCAGAATCATCCCGACCCGTTAAACTGATCACATGAAGCTGAAGCCAGAGGAACGTGGCCAGGAAGACGAATACGAGGGTCCTCACTAGAATTCCGCGAGCTGATCTTGAGCCTCCAGCGATCGCCGTTCCTGAACATTGAGCGTTCGTTTTGAGGATTGGACGTTAAAAAATTGGACATTAACAAATAAAGAGATTATTTTACTCGTGAGAGTAATCAATTTCGGACTTGTTTGATAATCTGCGACTACAAAAGCAACGGTTTATCAAGGTATCGGCTTACCTCCCGACTTTTTCCTATATAATGTACAGCCGGGATACTGCTTCGCAAAACCTTGTATAATCGAGTCGTGAGCTTTTCCTGCGCACATAACACTTAAATCGGTAATGATGAACAGGCATGTACACCAAGTGAATAACAAGTTTTCCTTTATCGCTTCGTACGATTGTTTAGTGCGCTCTTATCTTAAAACCGGATTGTAAAGCGAAATGCGATGCAAGGTACATAAAAATCTCCAGATAAAGCTTCTCTCATTTGAGATTTTAATAGGATCGCAAGGATACTAATCTCGATACCGCTATTATCGTCGCGTTTAAGTACGCGCAAGATAATTATACAACGTACAATTCTGCAGTCGCACATTTGCGACGCGTAATGCGTCTGATAAAAAAACGGATGCGAGCGATGCCTCGATGAATGCCGTTGAGCCGCGATGCCGCGGCAACAATGAGGTCGATGATACTTTACGCGTATGCGGGAACATGCGACGATATTAGTCGCGCAAACGTGACGACAGATCACGCGAACGATACGTCCGCATTCGTCTGCGGAATACTTGGCAAACTTGGATCGATGAGCCGATGATGATTTACACGCGCGACATCACGCGGATGCAGCGGATCATGCTTGAAAGATCGCGAGGCACGCGTCAATGCGCGTCAAACATTCGACGAACGCGGTCCAAACGCGTCCCATTTACATAAGAAATTTTATGTAACGCACTCTGCCGATCGTCAAATAACGTAACGTTACACGATGATGCAATTACGCGTAACGCGCCAAGTATCCCTCGTAACGGACGCGTTTCGAAACGCTTTTACGTAATTTTACGTAATTTAGAGATCTGTTCCGTTCCCGAAACAGGCCCGCCGTTGGACCGTCCTCCGACTCACCTTTCATAGTGTCATTCCTAGGAGATCGTCCTGAAACAAAATGAAATCGTATTGAGATATGCGAGATTACGTTCTTACGGGAGCTCGCTTTCTCATCGTGATAGTCGGCTCTACAACGGCTCTCCATCAATGTCACGCGAGAGAGCGAAGCTCCAAGGTAAAAGCTCCGAGCTTGCAAACGCCGAAAGCGTCGAAGCGCCGAGGATCACGACGACAAGTCGTGAGATGCTTGGCCATTAGACGTACAAATTAATCTCTCGCTCTTTTCAGTTTAAAATTTATTCACGAGAAGATTACAAGAAAGATTTCAATCGATAAAATAGCTTCCGTCATTCTCGATGACCTCGAGCCGGTTATCGGGCAGCCGACACTGCAGCGGACACTCGGCGGCTTTCAATCCGCGAGATCATCGATGCTTGAAATCAAAGGCAAGATATTAATTTGTACACTTATCGCGACATTGCCGCGATGCGGCAATGCACGCGCTTACTCGAGTGAAACACAGTTTTCTAAAGCGAAAAAAAAAAAAACTGGCATGCATAGTTCAGGCATGAATAATTATTTTCGCATCGGCATTCGAACAACCGCAATTTGCGGCTATCAGCGGCATCGCATTAAATGCGAGATAATGCCAGATGTTGCCTGCCGCATATGGTCAAATTATCGCGTGTTTATCGCTATGGCTATTGCAAGACAGACTACACGACGATAGCGCGAATGTCTTTCGCAGATAAGAAGGTCTGCGACACCGTTTCATCGGTTACGCCTCTCGATCCAGCTGTTACGCGCGCAAGGCTGTCAGTTTGCACAAGGTGACGAGTTCAAGGTGGCGAGAATGCGCCGTTGAACGGTATTGCAGATTGTTCAAGATAAACACCTTCCGTGTTTATCGTGAGGCTTCCGGAATATCGGACGATAATATGTCAGTGTTCGATCCAAGGCCATTGTATTTAATCGATCTTGCATGCGCTAGAGAGACCATCGTAACTCAACGCTGGATATGTTGACGTTTCCTTCGATGCTTCCTCTCGTTGATGCTCCCTTCGCGAAGGGATCAGCAACGTTGCTGTGTCCGAACTGCTGTATCGCTCGATTAATCGAAGAAGAATTTACGAAGATGAAAATTTCCTACGTTATCCGTTGATCTGTCTCCATCTTCAAGTTCCGGCTACGCTCGATGAACTGCTTGAACAGGCTCGTCAAAGAAGAATCGATCTCTTTCGAGAAACAACTCTGAGAGATCAATCGTTCGGAAGATGGAATTCAATCATGCTTCGATCATAACGATGCAACAGCGAGCGCAAACGTTTCTATTATCTCGAAATATATTTATCACTTGCGTACTTTGTACTCGATTATGTAATAATCGATTACGAATCTACGAATCGGTGGTATGCGATGGTATGCGATATAAATCAATGCGCGAATTGAAAGTTGATCAATTTAATCTTCTTAACTGGGCGATAGATTTCGTAAGAGACCGTTCCTTGAAAATAAAATATAATGCACGTTCTTTCTTGAACGATTATCAATCGGAAAGTCTACAGAGACACTGCTGAACGTACTGAACGACAATCAATTAGTACGATAGATAAGAAGAAGATTAAAAGCGCGCTCGACGCACGTGGATGCACGAAAACGGACGTCTGACCGGAAAATGGATAGAGAGAAGGAAAGAAGAAATCACGCGCGAGGAAACGAGGAGGAGAATCAGCGAGTTGACTGTCCGGACATTTCCAGCTTTCGCGCAGAATTCCGCGCTACTTCGTCCCCTCCGATTTAGCCGTTATATTTATCACGACGATAATGAAAAGGTCAGCTACACGCGCGATGTAGCCTTCTCTCTCTCTCTCTCTCTCTCTCTCGCTCGATCTCTCGCGCGTGCAGCATTAAATCTCGCTTGCGCGTCTTCGATTTCCCTCGCTCTTCCTGGCACGCGTTCAACGAACGTCGAATTGTTTCGATGCGTCTATTCCGATTCGGATAAATATCGGATATTTGGTCATTCGACCATTAGAAAGTCGAAAATTCGTATTTCAGAATTTCGCTCAAACCGGCCACGCCAGTCATGCGACTCCGCTCTTCCTGTTCCTCGCTTAAAAATCGCATTTTTGGAGCAACAACCTCTACGCAGCAGTAACGCAGTAAGTTGAAAATTCAGACGCTCGTTTCTGCTCGATTCGAGGATGACGATCACGTAGAAACTTCGGATGACTCCCATACAGTTCCGGCATATACGCCGATCAAGTCGGACGCGATATCGTCGTTTCAAGTCACGTCATTTTAGATTCCATTAAATCCGCGACTTCCGCTTGCGTTTCTATACGCTTGTCCCCGTTTCAAGCAAGAAGCCGGAAGAAAGCAGGAAGGAAGAAGCGAAGGAAGCGAGATAAAGAAAACCCAGCAAAGAGGAACGATCTCAATTCGACGCGATTATAAACATCGATGATGTCGGGACAACATGAGCATCCTCCGCATGCGCCGTATGCTCGTCATGCACTCGCAAATGTTGTCCCACTGCCTGATTACCTCGTTGAACAAGAATGACGCGACGTCTGGCTCTTCATTTTTACGAAATCTGAAAACAGAAGAGATCGTCAGAGATGAATCCACGATC
Organism: Eciton burchellii; assembly: GCA_020341155.1. Lineage (NCBI taxonomy): Eukaryota > Metazoa > Arthropoda > Insecta > Hymenoptera > Formicidae > Eciton > Eciton burchellii. The sequence continues at coordinate 189,439 of JAHMML010000097.1, read as the reverse complement.
GGACACGGATCGAGCTTCGAAATCTCGAATTTACATCAGAGCGATGGATCGCGGAATGACGCGGCATGTCTCGCGAGCATACGCTCGCAGCGAGAAGTTCTCGCGAGATTTTCGCGAGGCGATCGAAATTTCTGCAGCGTCCTTTAAAGAGAAATAGCGGAGCCGCGCACAGGTGCTGCGGTAACGTGAAGCGGTAACGCGAACGTAGGAGGGACTGAAGATATAGGCGAATGTAAAATTAAAATGAGCCGCGTGCGTCTCATGCGATATTCATTCGGAACGTTTACGTTTAAACGGTCTTTAGATAAGGCGCAACTTGCACAAACACATTTGCATCTGCGCGATGAATATTAATACATTCATAAATGGACTCGACGATCGTCGACTACCAGTCGTAATCTCGAAACTGTCCGAGAAGCGTTCTCTCCTTTCGCGATATTCGCGCGACCTACAGCTTCGTCATCGGTAATAGTCGTGGGAAACGGAAAAGTGATCCAGAATCATTCGTGATTCGTGAGGCGGTAGATCGCTACCGGATGCTCGCCTCGCGGTATTTTATTAGAAAGCATCGGGAGGGTTCCAAGCCGCCGCGGGGAAGGAAGCGAAAAGCGGCAGACCTCTCTGTTAAGAAAAAAAGAATAGCCATTACTCGCAGCCTTCCGCACGTTTGCTCGCCGAAAGTCTCGCGCTCTCGTTATCGATCGAGATATCGATCGAGCGCGCGCAATGTATCACAGGAACGCTAAACGCTGATGACGATGCCGGCGCGCCGCGTGCTAATCGGAGGCAAAGCGGAGGCGGTCGCCGGAAATCTGAATCCTTTCATTCGTGGGTGCGTGCTTCGCTCTAGCGCTTTTGACGGACGGCTGTACCGTCTATTTCTGTTTCTCGGCGAAGATGCTATAGTTGTTATCGCGCCGCGCATGGCGTTGCCACCACCGCCAGTCGTTCCTGAATAATGCATCGAATCGTTGTACGTGTGCGTATCGCCGGTTGTGCATACGTTCGCACGACCCAGGAGTAGCTTTGATGGTCTCCGCAGATGGTATCTTTACTCCTATTACAAAAAGCACCCTCTGTACCCATCTGGAGGGAGAAAGAACAAGAGAGAGAGAGAGAGAGAGAGAGAGAGAGAGAGAGTAATCATGCTTTATCGCGCGCGAGGATCATCATGGTGTCCTCGCGTATCGATTCGCTACAGCACAGTATCGATCCTTGCGTAATTTTTAGAGTTACCAAGAAATTCCTCGAAATGCCTGCCCGCGTTTGCCTCGCCTTTGCAAAGGAACTTCAACGATTGCTCTTCTTGCCCGGAGCCTAGAGAGAACGTTCCAAGGATTCAAGGAACACGGGAGTTCTACGAAACCTGTTCAAGAATAACCCGTCGAATTGCCTGTCCATCCGATTATTCTACCGCTGCGAAAATCAGCTTACACCTGACATCCGCAAGATAGTTGCGCGCGTTCCAGCAAAATCGCGAAATCGCGATTCCCATCAGGGACACGCGACATCTCCGCCTTCGACGAGACGTATCGTCGACCGCTGTGAAATTCGTATCCAAGATCAAACCGATGGATTCGCATTTTCATCGGCAGACTCGTTCTTTCTCCCTTTCACCTTCTCCCTCGATCGTTTATCCTTATCGGATTATCATCGCGCGGAGCAATCATTGTCTTTCATCGCGCGCACTGCGATCCACCGCGTTAACCGAATCCTGGCTCATGACATTCATTCGTAGGTGATATCGGCCGCACAATGCGATTATCAGATAATCAGAAAAGATTAAAATCCAATGAACGGCGATACGTTGTATTGTGTGGCTTTACGATAATCGTGTTGCGCGCGATCCAAGGAACACAAGTCCAAGGTCGAGCATTCTCGGGGCACGTTTCGTCGAGAGATCTCAGCTTTGCGAAGACGAAGATCGCGGACGGAGCAGATCGCTGAGAATTCTGAGATTTCGGAAAAGCACGTTAAAGCAAGGGTACAACGGGCAGGACGCTTAGCGAATCGTTAAATACAAGGCGGGATCGTCGGTCGTCGAAGATTACCGCAGCGGAACAGTCTCTGTTGCGCGGTATCGTCGAAAAAATCTCACAGGAAACCGCCAACCGGTAACGGCAATTTGTTATAAGAGCCGTGGCATCGGAAAGCCGTACCGCGTCCTGTCCCAAGCGAGCTCACGACGGCCAGGTCGGCGCAAACAAATAATTAACTCCATTAACTTCATGGAGCCGCATGAGGCCGGAAACTGTCAGCGGTTAACGGCTCAGCGAGATTGCGGGTATCGGTGATATCGCGCGAAGGAGAACGCCCGAAGCTCGAGGGAAACGAAATATCAACAGCCGGCGTTCGCTACGAGTTACGCTCCGTCTGCTCGTACTTTGCAGTCGCGGTTTTCTTCTTTCCCTGCGTTTGCGTTGGAATTACCGGGAAGAGCCGGCGCTTCACCGTCGCCTCGGCTCGAGAATCCCGAGGACACGACGACCGTGAAAAAACGACCGTGAAAAAACTGATCCATGATCAGCGAAGCGTGGCTGAATGTTATAATTACGCCATAATTACGTGCGATCGCATGCTCGCACGCCTCGCGACGTTTCGTCTCCGTTGCGTGCGATCGCTTGATCCACGAGTCGAGGAGCCGTGATTCGACGATTGATCACGCGTATCCTTGAGAAACCGTGTGCGTTCCTTCGTTTAAGGAAAGATGGAAGAGAGATATTATTTTGAGCGTGTGATGCAATCGCTCGCCTTGTCGCTTTGAGATCGCGTCCTAAGCGTCCAGAGCGCTCGCGAGATTGAAACGATTTTCTGGAGTCTGTTGACAAACGCAACGGTTCATCACCGCGGTAACGTCACAACGTGGGCTAGCACAAGGTGACGCAATGCGGAACTACTCGAGAGCCCGTTTGCAACGGGCTGCATTGCAGGAGTTGGTCAATCTCCATTTTTCTCGACGTTCCATGAAACTTTTCTACGTTCTAGCCGGACGAATCTGTCGTTGTACAAAGAGATTCAATTTCAATTTTATTATTTGCTGCGAGGAAGCATCTTAGACCTTTAAGAAAGGTGCACACGCACCGAGACGTCGATCGGACGTTGATGAGACTCGAGTCCATCTCGAGTCGCTCGACCATCATTCATCAGCCCTCCATCGATCATCGATCTGCTCGATGATGCCCGTGGTCGGCGCGGATGATCCGCGCCAACTGTTGGATGTACAAATTAATTTGCATGATTTTGCTTTGTCAAAACTTCTCCCAAACTTGTCGCAAAGGGACCTTTTTAGTCAGCAAAAGAGCTTCTCGTCGTTCCCGATGAACGGCCTTGAGGGCCCCGGTTCATCGGGCATTCCGAGCGCGACTGTCGGCAGTTGGCGGTTTCGAGCCGATGAAATCATCGACGCTTGAAATCAAAAGCGAAAAAATTAATTTGTCCGGATGTCTCGCGTGGCGTCTCGCGAATATCGGCGTCCACTCGTCTCTACGATGTATCACACGTGTATCGTAGTACGGTGTAATCGGATTAACGAGTCAATGTTGATCAATTGGCCATGCGTGAGGATCGGATCCCGCGCGATGGAATCTAGTTTAGCCTGACTTTAGCCTGGCGATCTAGTCTGGTCGTCACTCCGGTTCTTCGCTCGGTCGCTCGCCATCAAACGTAAATCTAAAAATATTGAGGCAAGCGCGCGCACTGCTTGATCCTGTCGGACGCGACGCGTCTAATCATGGTTCTCATGCGTTCGAGCTTTGAAGTTGTCATGAAACGACCGGTGCTTCCGATGCCGTCCAGCTAGCGCGCTCGGAAAGCGATTTAATCTCGCAGTCTCGCTGCGTTATTATTATTACGTTATACGTTTCTATCTTATAAATCTATCGATCGACAATTTATCGATTCGTTTCGATTCGATCGTCATCCGCGCGATCCAACGGAGCGCACGGCACGAAAACCGAATTTACTTGGATTGAAGATTGGACACTCGCGAATAGCGCATTTATAAATTCTAAAGGATCGAAAGGATCAAGGTTACCTCGACAAGATATCACGGACATGTACCGTTCCTCGTGGACGAAGGGATCGGTTTCCAGCGAACGATGCGATGTCTTCGAGCCGTTCCGTCATAGTATTCATAAGGACGCTGGCAATTAAAACACCGTCGATAGCTGACATTGAAACTCGCGCGTTTTCTCTCGCACGTCCGTTGTCGCGCGCGGGTAGATCGACTCTTCCGCTTCCCCGATTGACCTATAGAGCGAGGCCGATCGAACGGGCCGGCACATCGCCGTCAAACGCGCGGTCGCTGGCGCATGTCGACTACGACTGTTCGCGAGCGGGTGGTCGGTGATAAAGCAACGTATCTGTATCCATGGGCCGCGTATCTTCGGCATTAAAGACGGCCAACGCTCGATTTTATTCGCGACGCGACGATATCGCGCTCAATGTCAGTCGGGGAACATGCGCGACTACCTTCAGAGCGCTGCAATTACGCTCGGCGTTCAGACGCGATTCGGTCGTCGTAGGAAACGACGATGCGTCATTAGCGGTCGCGGAACGCATTTAATGATCCGTAATGTTCATGCGCCGTATTCACATGGGATGCGATTCGTATCTCCGATTGTAGTGCCGTTCGCAACGCGCGAATGATTCGCCGTTTCGTTCAAAGCCCGGCGTTCTCGATCTTACCTGGATACATATCCTGAAATTCGTCGCGACTATTTGGCATTCTCCAAATCGGGCTTTAACGGCTTTGACAAGGTTACATCACAATCCCGCGATCCCCGATTCCGTTTCCCTCTTGCGCTCGTCGGGAGTTTAATGTACCATCTACTCGGCCATTTGAAATTTCAAATCTAACCAAACGATCGTCATGTTTAACATTCTATGTAGATGGGGCACGGATGCAACCCCCGAATGCCGCTGTCCGAAGGAACATGGAAACGACAATAGTGAAACGACAAAAGTACGTACGGACGGAAACGGAACGGGAAGGACGAGGGCAGTGACGTTTGCGACAAATCGATCGACGGCAGGGCCGGTCGCGGAGGAGTCGAGTTGCCACCGCTTAATTTCGTCGTATCGCAGTCACGTTACTTACACAGCGCGCTCGGCACTCGGCCCGTCCGGCACGACAGGCCGTCCCGGGCGCAGCTCTCGGGGAGATTCGGCGACGCTGACGGAGACGACGTTCCGTCGGCCGTCATCCAGGGGCTGCTGACGACGCGAAGCCGTCGCGTCGGCCACATGCACGCACCACCACCGATTGCGCTCGGGAACGCGAGAAAAAAATTCTCACGGCGAGAAGAGAGAGAGAAAGACTACGACGGACGGACACGCGCGCGCGCGCCCGCGCGTTCCGCTCGACCGTCACCGGCCGTCACTCGCGTTACGCGGCACGCGAGCTACAGCCGTGCGAATCCCCCGAGATGCGCTTTAGAACCCACCCTCGATCAGTATGCTACCGTACTGGTGGTAAGGTAGAGAGGGACGGTGAAAGGAGGTGTAGTCGTTTCTCCGCGCGCGCCGGCTCACGCGATTGGCGAAAAACACTGCTGGTCGCCATATTCAGCGCGCCAGCCAACGTGCAACGAGAGTCGCCTCTCTTGAGTGTTTAGAAACGGGGTTGTGTGAAGGATCCGAGGGTGCCGCTGGGACGCTCGATTGATCAAATTTCAGGGGATATTAATGTAGCGAACGGCGCATCGAGTTGTCAGATATTGTCTAATGCGTCATGGCACGTTATATTATCATTATTAAATCGGATCGTATAAGGAGAAATGGGAGAATCTTACAGAGGATCTTAATTTGTTTCTTTTCTCTCATTTTCTTTCTTTTACTTGTTGCTTGTCTTTGAATCAAGAGTAAAAATACCGGCAACGATATTCCGATATTATTTTTAATATAGCGAGAAGTATTCTGAAACAAGTATTTCTTGTTTATTAGACATTTTGATTATTCCAGCTTGCTTCGAGCAAATTATATGATTGTAACGATTAAATGTGTACAGGGTGTCGTATAAATATCTTACCATGCATAGAGCATAGAATCACGATATCGACAGCCGATCGACCTCAATTTTTTACCATGACGTAACAACGCATCGGCAATGCTCATGCTGCCATCTACGAATGCCCATATCGCGTCGCGAAATAGGTACATACCTTACCGCCATCGGGTTAAGGACAGACCTCTTTCTAAAACGCTGTAAAAACGCTACTGAAAAAACGCTTTTCAACGATCCAATTTTATTTTATTTTCGTTATAAATCCGTGTTGAGCTCCTACTTGAGCTCCTTTCTTCCTAAATCAAGATTGCTTTATTCAGTTTTTAATTTATCATAAAGGATTGCTATTTGCGACGAGAGCTGTTATTTCTAGTGCAAATCGCAGGTATTCCAATCTTACCGAGATTCTTTAACCTCCGAAAACAACAGGAGATACAGCAGAACATTCTATCTCGTTCGATAACCTCAAATTGCAACGCAATTGCAATGTCGATATGACTTTTACGACTTATCATATATCAATAAAATAGCAAAGATTGGAAATCACGTAGCTCTTGCTTGTTATCTCGCATTTTTATAGAAAACGAACAAAAATGGAATCGATCGAATCGATGTATCATACTGAAGTCATTAATTATTCTTACGTAATGCGCTATAATCTGTTGTCATCCAGCATGCCAAAGGTCGATGAAAAATATAATAAAGGATAGAAATTTTTAGAGAGAAAGAGAGCGAGAGAGAGAGAGAGAGACATGCGGTAACCTCGCAAATTCGATCGCGAGTTCATCTTTTTCGATTCCACGCGAGGATAGAAAATAGAAAAACCCACATCTAGCGCAATTCTTTACGTCCGTCTAAAAATAAAATTCGCATGCTCGTCGCGATAAGCATCGATTATCTATTCCCGTCGATTCAATTACCAGTATTTCCGCGGGCGAATTCATTAGAATTCCCGTTAAACATTTTATCCATCACGGGAACTTAAGGAACAATCGCAAGATATCTACACTCGAATGACGCGGATATTACACGATCTTACACTGCCTCGATAGTTCAGCCGCGTCCGCAAGTTCCGAGCGGCCGGCGATTTTTAAATCGAAGCCAAGAGGAAGGACACACGGGCCATTTCGTCGCGTTTGCAGCGATCCGTCAAGTCTGCTCCGATCGGCCATTTTGGATTTTCCGCGACGACACAAGATCCTACATGTGACTCATTCGCCGAGCGCTGAACATTGAAGATGCCCCGAGAAAATGGCGTCCGATCGAGTACGCGACATTCTCGCTAAATCTTAACCTATAATTACCCATCTCGATTCTGCCTACTCGATTCTGTACATCAGCGAGTCTACGCTGCGAATCTCGATACGTGGACGTGAAATCGTTGGCGATGATGTCCTTTATGATGATTTATCTCTCGCGAGATTCTCCTATCCCAAATTAGACTTCAACGATTGCGAGGACTGCGCGAACGAAAAAAATGCATGCTTTTACGCGATCATGCAAAACTGACGCGCATTTGACCTATTACTATTCTTATTATCTACTCGGACCGTGTTTCCACGGTCTTCTACACCGTGGCGAGTATCTCTATGGGGATTTTTATGGGTATGAGAAATTAGCCAACATGATGCTAAGGATGTTACCGCATGCGTGTTTTATTGAGACTCATCGAACGATTCTTACATCTTATTACGAGATAAAGCACGCGATGCAACTGTACAGCGAGATTAACGTCGGCTTCGCCTTCGCCGACACGATCTCGAATTATCCGTTCATTTTGACCATTCGCGAACCATTGCAAGGTCCTTCAAGGACAATCCGCGGATATTGAACTATTGAACAATCGCAATCGAGCGCATTCGAAGAAATTATATCCGCGGAATCCCTCGGGGAACGAAATCAGATCTCGAAATCTCCCTTATTAAATCATACTCGGATAAATATACGTAGGAAAGAGACGGGATAATTTTAGGGACGATTTCCGGTATTCTTCGCGAAACTTCTGAACGGTCAGGGTTGAAAGATTTTTTAAGCAAAAATCATGCTGCGATAGAGTAAACACAACCCTTGTTTCGAGGAATGATAAATTTTTGTCTCGAGAGATAAATTTTTCGCTTATAAAATGTAAAGATAATTTGAGAAAAAGCTACAATTAAATATCTCTTGTATCATCCTCCTCTCTACTTTGTCACGAAGAGACGAGATTAATGCACGAGTTGCTTGCATCCTCAAAACGCTTTGAATAATTTATAAAAAAATGTCTCTGTTACAAATGACTTGAGATAAATCAATTCCTCAAATAGATTTTGCAGAAACGTTGAAGGGTTAACTACTAGTATTGAAAATACAATAATATTTCTTAAATTGCGATTGTTTGGTAGTATACATCTCTCTCTCTCTCTCTCTCTCTCTCTCTCTCTCTCTCTCTCTCGTAGGATTTAAATTAATGGGGATAAAGAAAGATTCGAGAATTGATCAGCGTACTTGTTGCATTGTTCGATCACATCACTTGTCACGAAAAGCATCCCAAAGAAGAGCAAGTTACATTATTTTATTTCTTATTATATCTATATTTTATATGTTGGATAAGTCTTTCGGACATCGTCGGTCGTAATACAATAATCGCAGGGCGATCCTGACAGATTCAAACACGACGCAACTATCAATTGCAACACAACTATCGGTCGCGGTGATTCAACTGACGCAACTGACCGGCGAACGTTCTTCTTTCAGCGAGCTAGGCGAAAAACAATACGTAAAAGAATATCTTTACAAAAGTTTATACACGTGTTTATAAGTCTGCTAACTCTTGATTCATATTTATCCGACAGTTTATGATACAAAACTGGTTATAAAACTGGTTGATTTCAGACAGAAGCTGTACTCAACAGCGCGATATCGTGATATCGTGTCTCGTGTCTATTGAAAGAGTTCTTAATTATTATCGCGAAATGAAATCGCGACGCAGTTGACCGACACTTTGTGCGGTCGCTATCTTTGCAAGCTTTCGCATCTGTGCGTATATTCATACGTGATCATGTTACACGCGTGCTGAGCTGTTTCCTATTTGTCGAATAATGATTTCACAGGCGACAGGACATTAGGACGTTTTCAGATGGCGTCATTCGAGGCATCTTTCTTCACGCAGCATGAATTGATATGACGGAACGGAACACATTTCCACATGTCGGGATCCATCTGAACTGCAACTTGTAAATACTTTGCAATTGTTAAACTACGCGATATTAATACTTGTGCGGATCGGATAGATAAACGATAGTCATAAATATCCTTCTCCTCTTGACTTTGCTCCATAAACATCATATCGTCTATCGTGTTTGATCACTACGTTGTCGCTGTTATTGTTGTCGTTGCTATTGTTGTAGGAAAAAGCTGTAGGCAAGAGCGAATAAATGATTCATCAGACATCTCTCACGACGTTCTTGACATTCTTTGCTCCGGATCCTGTACTCCATCTCAGCATTGACAACAACGGGGAATTCAGTTGCGGAGACACTCCGCAGTTACGATTGCTTAAAGTAACGAGGCAGGCGTTAACCTTCGTGGAAACTAATCCAAGGAAAATGTCGGAGAGAGAAAGGCTTTCGATGTAACTCTTGGCTTAAGCCGAGCATCGATCATTTTCTTTTACCGTTGCACCCTCCGCTCGTACGTGTTGCGAGCTACCCCGCCGCATCACGTGAAATACGGTTAATACAGCGCTGTCTATCCTACAATAGGATCGACGAGAAAGCTCGGAAAATATTGCAAATTGCGCCAGTTGCAAAAATAGATCAAAGGCAAAGGGATCCAAGAGTCTGGTCTCGAACGAACACGAGTAGCAATTTAAAAAATAAGGAAATAAATCTGAAACTGGATCTGAAATAGCTCGAGTATCGGCGATGACGACATCAGCGCTTCTCTTGTAAATTCAAGCGAATATTCACCAGCGAAACTATATGTCTATTATTATGTCTATTCTTTATATTGCATGATGCGATACCAAAGATTTCATGCATTAAGATTACTTGCATTATATGGTGATTTCTTCGTGTAACGACAATTCGTCCGCCCCGTAGAGTCTATTCTCTCGAGATGTTGAATACATCGATGAAAGAACAGTGACATTTGCGGACATTGTCAGAGGAAGAAGGACGTGATAGTCGATAGCGAGGGCAATAGAATTTCCTCAGTGTAATATTACTGTACTAACGAGCGAGCCTAGCAACTTCTCCGAGGAACGTGGTTTCTTTACTTTCCGGCTAATAGACACTGCAGAGCTATCGCGCAACGGGATTTACTTCTTTTATTCGAGATGCGCGTGTATGTTTATTATATATACATATACATAATAAATATAACTCATAGTCATTCGTACAGATTCATTTCGAGTTTACATATCAATACGAAACGGTGACAAGACAGCAAGGACGAATACACTGGACGAAAGTAATACATCAGATTACCGAATATTTCAGACATAAGCGTTATCGCAAATCTCCCTTTGTCATTTCGCAAATACATGCTTTCGTGTTAAGTGGAATAATTAATCCGCAATATGTGATGCATATGTAGGTGCAATCTACTTGTCGAATAAATTCGATTTATGCTACAATGAAGAAAGAGCAGGCAGAGGAATTTACAATGCACGTAGGCGTTTAGTACAGAATAATACTGTCCGATAGTTGCTTCATACAAGTTTTCGTATATTTGCTTACACTCGGTGAGCAATCCGAGAAATATCTATAAAAATGTTACATAACGCGCACGCACGCACGCACGCACGCACAAAATAGTGCAATTATGGCCCATTATAGCCCGGTACGGTCAAGTATGGCCAAGTTTGGCACAATAATGGTGACTAGTTATGGCCAAGTATGGCCAAATATCGTCCACTATGACCCATTATGGCCCAGTATGGTAAGGTATGGCCCAGTATGTCCAATTATGACCCAGGATGGACAATTATGGCCAAGTGTGGCCAATTATGGTCTATTGCGGACAAGTTTGGCAAGTGTGGCCAATTATGGCTCATTGTGGCCAAATATGGCACGCATAAATTCTTCCGTCTCCTTTTTCTGCCTTGAGATTGAAATTGAAACAATGAATACACAGAAACAAATTGAATTTATTTAAGACAATTAGGTTGCACCTACATATGCATATTGCAGAATCAATTATTCCGCTTAACGGAAGCATGCGAGCCGTTGCCGCTCACGCAATGTACCGGGCGAAAATTTGAGTCGGGCAGGACGGGATAACTCGGTCTTCTCCCGAGGGAGTAAGCAACGTGCGGGCGGGAATTGAAGAAGTGAAGAGAGAAAAAAACGCGTGAAATGATGCGGTAGATAAACGACAGGCTCGCAGATCCGCTCGTAGGATATCGCGCCAACTCATTGCCTTTCATGAAGCCGGCAAGAATGTTTCCAAGACCGATGGTCTTTCCTCCTTTCTGTCTCTCTCTCTCTCTCTCTCTCTCTCTCTCTCTCTCTCTCTCTCTCTGTCTCTGTCTCTGTCTCTGTCTCTCGATTGCGGATCCCATCCAATTCTTTTTCGCAAAGTACACTGTCCGAATGTGAATTATAAATAAAGATGGGAAACAAGGAATAAATGTAACCGGCAAATGTAGCGAGCAAGCCCCTTACAGGGACGTAAAAGAGCAAGCAGTCTTCATCCGCTTATAGCGGCTGCCGATAATTCAATAAAATATTACAAGAGTACGTTAAAGTTTCCTGTGAATTTTCCAACGGGATAGAACCGATAGGATTCTCCCGTCACGTCGGGAGAAGAAATTCGGCAATTCCCAGAGTAAGACCGCTCCGATGAAGGCAACAGTTTCAATCCGGCGCAACGTCTCGGGAATGTCTTGAAAGAATGTCGTCGATGACCGAAGAATAGTCCTTTAGGAGGACTCGGAGGAGACCGCTTACGTTTCGCGCGCATTGAATTAACTTTACGGCTGCGTTTACAGGACCGCGTTCGCTTCCGTATTAATTATAGCCGCGCAGGCTGAGAGCAGCATCTGCCGTTGACGGCATCGTACGAGAAGCTGCGAGAGCAAGGAGGCGGGCGGGGCGCCCGAGGGCGGATGAAGGGCGAGAAAACGGAGGCGCGAAAGGCTCTCCGTGGGGTAAGGAGAGCACGGTAGCACCCCGGCGCACAATAAAGAAATTCCACGATTTCCTGTGGGACGATGCCGGACGCGCGAGCGCGCGCCTTGTCATCTTCGCATACCACCATCGAGCTCCGCTCGCTTCGCTCGTTCGACGCGAAACGCCGGGCTCCTCGAGTTAATGAAATCCATCGGCACCGCAGATCAAACCGCCGAGGAATCGACAGCATCCCGCGCGCGTGGGATGCGCGCTCCGCTATCGCTATCGTTGAGAAAATAAAAAATTACGCGCTCGTCTTTCCGCCTGCCGGGCGGAAATCAAAAAATTTCTCAACATTCCGCCGCATGCGGATCGAGTCGCGCGATTCCATACGCACCTCCAACTGACCCTTTCCCTTTCCCGTTAGCGATGAGATATTAATTGATTCTGTGGATAGAATATGAAACGCGACTGAGCAACGCGGAAATTCGATGATAAAATTCGTTGCATTCTTAAAATGTTTTTTTCATCGATGCAATTAGCTAGTTTTCGGTTCGTTTGCAAGTGCTTCAAGTGCTCGAATCGGGCTCAATTATGTGCTACGCTATTATCACGTCACGTAATTAGCGCAACATTTTTGTCTACTATTAAAATTCCATTTTATGTATATCAAAGTTTAAAGATTTATTAGAATTTTGTATTTTACACATCACGCATCACGCATCACGCATCTGATCTCGTTTGTCACGGCGAGTATCGCGATAACGATTGATGGAGGGCTAATGATTTTGCGGGATGACGGGGTTGAATGTGCGAAGCTTCTCGCGAATGTCGAGTGCTCTGAAATTGATCGTCAGTTGCCAAGAGCGACGTCGTTCGATTAGGCAAACTATCTCGAAAAAAGTCACGGTACGCGGAAGCAGAGCGGGCTTGTCGATGGGACCTTTGTCTCGTCCAAGACCATGATCCCTGTGTGATAACCAGCGAAGAGTGCAACGACGATGTTCCCTGCGAGGCGCAAAGCGCAAAGCGTAGGTCCAATTCTCTGCTATTTGTATCCTCTTTATTCCTTCGCTCTTTACTCCCGACGTTCAACATCGAGGCCTGACGAAGCCGTTTATCGATGCAGGAATCATCATCGCCGAGATCATCGCGCGGCGAGGAGCCTCGAATTCGATTCAGCTAGCTGGCAAAATGGCCCGAAAATGAACGATGGACGACGGACGAGAGAGCCGAACGGACAAGACCGCGCTTCGTGGTCGCTGTTTCGTTATCGGCGATTAATTTCGCGATTAACACGCGCAGCCGACCGTCTTCGTGGTTCGAGGATTCCTGGAGGACAAGACCGGGAGAGCGGGATCCGCGGCAACTCGCGACGTCCTCGTGCACTTGCAGGTAGCAACCCGACTCATTGAATTCTATTCATCGGGCATCCGAGTTGCGCATCATTCAATTACGCGTTTTCTCAGTCTCGGCCCCTCGCGCGGCCCAGGCGAGGTCTCTTTCGCAGTTGCCTCGATTTCCGTACAATGCATTATTTGGCGCCTATTGTGCTCTAGTTTGACGCTCCAGTTATCGGATATTATCAATAGCCTTAACGACGGCTCTACGCATGCGCGAGGGACGCGTACGCCGGGGATATTATGATGTACAAATTAATCTCTTGCTCTCGATACCGAGCTTTCCGATGATTTCATCAGAAGCGCCAAGTTTCTAGCGCCCGCCAGCTAGTCAGCGGCGCGATGTGAATGGCTCAAATGGTCGCATCGAAAATGACGGAGGCGATCTTTCATCTTTCTTGCGCTCCTAGAAATAAATTTACGAACTTTACGAAGAAGCAAGAAATCAATCACTATGCCCGATAGATGGATCAACAGAGATCGGGATTCGACGAATCCCGCAAGCGGAAGCGATGAGATTCCTACCGTCTCATCCTCATCACAGAGACGTAATCTCTCTCTCTCTCGTATGTAACTAGTTTTTACTAGTTTTAAATTATCGAGATGTAAGATCATGAGACAAGACGTTAACACCGTTCGTATCGTTCTGCTGCACAGGTTCGTCCGGACAGATGGAAAAGCTGATGGACATTGTGAAGAAAAAAAAGTGGAACGTTGCGTAAGCTCCGAGCGACTGATTAAAATCAGTCGTTGACAGCGAAAGGAATGACGAGCAAGGAACATCGTCGTTGACTCTTCGTCCTCGTGAATAATGGATCGTAACTGTGAAAGAAATTTTAAACTAAAATAAAATAATATGAATCAAGTTAATATTATCAAGATTTTCAAGTCAATAAACCCCAAAATGGGACAAACTCCTAGGGGGCTTTAATTTCTTTGCACAAACATTGGTATCTTTCGGTATTACAAATCGTGTAACATAATCGCAATGAGCGTATGTTTTATTTCTGCCACGAAACCATGGAGAAATAAATTCAAAAATTGTTATCCTGTCATTCACGCTTATTTACGTTTATTTATGCTTAATCAAGCAATAGTATAACCGGTGATAATCGGAAAGACATAACGATTACGACTAATGACGAATAATCGAGTCATATCGTCCGTGTCGATCTAAATCATTAACTGCGATTATCGAGCCAGATAATTAGCCGAGATCGCCGAGACGAGGCTGATCCTAGGGGCGGTTTTAACGCGATTTGCCCGCGATACTCTCCTCGCCGGTTCGACGACAATCTCGCGCGTGCGAGAGAGAGAGAGAGAGAGAGAGAGCATCTCTAGATTATTCTAGATTATCCTTATCTCGATATTAATCGCTTTATCTGAAAGCATCACGGATGCTAGAACCGATTAGCGGCGGCTTCTTTAGCAACAAGTTGCACCTCGTGTGTTTTCCCCGGAGTTTCCTAAAATCAACAAGTGAACTCGCTCCTTGCCTGGAATTTCTATATTGCTTTCTCGTTCGGCTCCACAGGTGGCAAACTGGCAACGAGAGGACGACTTTCCGACGAATCCCCCCTATGCGTTGGTCCGATTATTTGCCTGCCTTAACAATCGCAACGCTCGCGCGATGGGCAGATGGCTTTCGTATGGCCGAAAATGCATTACGCGAGCGGATATACCGGAGCTATTTTTGTTTGATGGTATGCGATAAGAGCCGTTTTAATAAAGAGCCGATGGGCGCCGGATAGGTGACAAGGACTTCATATAGAGAATTCTTCGCGGTCTCTGCATTCCTTGCAGCCTCGAGGCGAATTCCGCGATGGATCGTGCCGTTCCTGGGCGGTTAAAGTCGGGGACGCTTGATTGCGTTCGTGTGTTCCGCTGATAGAGCTGAAATTGTAAGATTATCGAAGCTTCATCGTATTTATGGCTCCTTGAGACTCGGGGCTTATCGATTCGACAGAAGCGAGGCAAAGCAGGGGAAGATCTTTTCGATTTCCGCGTAAACGCGAGCTCGACGATGAAGCTGAGGACGGCACTGGCTGTACGACGGTATGCAGCATGACGATGTAGCAGATAAATAGTATCGATTTCATTCAGCGAGTGCTGACAGATTCGAAAAGGGGTGGATCGCAAGCAGAGTGCATGATGTGGAGACAATAGCGACAATAGGGGGCGTTGACGATCGACACCTCGATAGAGGGAGGCGGATGACCGGAATAATATTGAAACGGGTCGCGAGAAAGAGGAAATCTGCCGGGAGGAGAGGCGCGATGAGCGCGAGGAAGATGAGTGCGAATAGATTTATTATTTAGCAAGGGAAGAAGACGAAAATGTAGAGGGGAAGTGCGCGTATGCGTAGGTGCGAGCGTGCATTCGCGAGAGAATATAGAACGCAGGGACGGGAGAGAGGACGGGAAGAGGGAGAGACAGAGATCGGGAAAGAGAGGGTGAATGGGGGTGAGAATGGCGCGAGGCGCGAAGGGGTGAAAAGCGGGGAACTCAGTGACCATGCGCTCTGGCAGCGGCTGGGGGCTCCTGGATCTTTTCGAGGATCAAGAAGAGGACGTCGAAGAAGCACGGGAGACGCAGACGGTGGTGGGCAGAGAGAGCGACGGCTCCGAGCCGGCACGAGCGAGGTGAGATGCACCCCTTTCGCCCTTATCGCTCTCAATCGTCCGTGCAGTTTCTATCGAGGTGCCCCAACGCTCCTCGCCAGCCAGGTCGCAGCTTCGACGGCTAGCAACGGTGACGGCGGTACAGGACCGGAGAACGCTCGCCTCAACATCACGACCGACCGACATTGGTGAGTAAATGCGAAGCCGTGTGAACGTAAATCGTGCGACATGACGCGATCTTGAACACGGACGTGAGATCTGTGCGCGTTGATGAGGGAAAGCACGATCATGATAATCCCGCTTGTTGATGTCCTCCGCGACTCGATATTCGATTTCCTCGCGAGCTCGTGCACTCGTAAGTCTTACACGTGAGGACTCGATCGCGAAGAATACGGGATGAGTATTTGCGATCCACGTCGCGATTTATCGGACTCGCCTCGCTGCGGTGCTTCGTCGTGCTTGACGTGCTTAAATAGCAGCTCGCAGCTCGCTATTCCTGTCTCATGGATTTCGTTAATCTGCTAAATTTCGTAGGAAGAAAACGATTTTGGAATATTCCTTACCCGGACGATGCTAAGTGCTCTTAGAATTTCATTTGCTACATCTGGTCGCTCGCTGCTTACGCGATCTGCTTACTTGAAATGGGTGAAATTTAATCGGCCGGATGAAGCATCAACTCGCTTCGCGTCTCGTTGCATGTCTAAATTAATTGCCCGCTGTGCGAGTTATCCGTCTGGACTATCTGCAATGACGAATTTTCTTTTACAGCCCGCGACACTCGCGAGTGTCTAAACGTAGAACGTAGACTGCACCCCACTGCTTGCAAATCAAAGACATACTCTCGATGATCACTTTACGTCATCAACAGGCATCGAATCCGTCCGCGATATCGCATATCGCATATCCGGAGTCCTCGGATTCTCTGACACCTCATCTTCGGGGGGGGGGGGGGGTGATCATCCCTTAGCCGCGCGATCCCGGATTATCTCGATTCGGATATAGAACAAACACCCTCATTTCCACGTGTCATCCGCAGTCCTTCGCCCTGATCCTTCCCTCTCGCGAGTTCGCGCGTCAAAGAAGTTTGACGATCAAGGGGGAGTTCTCTGGACATCGTCAAAGCAAAAACGCGTCTCCTCTCGTCCGCTTCATAGCGCAAAACGTTCCGTCTCTTCGGCTAACAGGAATACCATTCACCGATAGCGAGCAAGATCTCCCGCCGCGAGTTGAGACTGCGAGATTCGCCCACGACCTTCGCAGGTCGAATGGCGGCTCGGCCGGTCCTGAAGGGTTAAACATCTCGAGCGCGAGAAAGAGAGTCCCGTCGTCTCGCCTCTCATTGTCGCCGAGGCTTCCGGGGCAGGGGAGCAGGATGCGAAGCAGGCTCGGGGGTTGCAACCTCGTAAGGTTAATAGAGTGATCGGTAACAAGGTTATAAAGCAATCTGCATAACCCTGTCCGGTACTTTACCCGACCTACGGGTTTCACGTTACTGCGAGCGGTGTCGTAATTACCGACTTTAATGCGATTACCGGATCGACGAGGCCGATAACCGAGAGAGGAACTCTCTCTCTCTCTCTCTCTCTCTCTCTCTCTCTCTCTCTCTCTCTCTCTTTCGCTCTGCGTGTCGGATCGCTCGCAGGTTTTTAATTGCGCTTGGTCTTTTCGCTTTTATATAATTAGTCGACGGGCGGGCCGTCCGGTTTTGGATTGGCGATCGCTGGCGATCTGCTGAATCTCTCGGGCTTCTTAACCGTGCGATTTCAGAGATCTTTCTCCGTTATCAGGGATCCATCAACGACAGGCCGGAGCCGGCGACAAATCCGTTTACGCGTGATCGAGGACGTAACTTTATTTCGGACTTGCGTCTCCGGCTTCGTCTCGTTTCACGGCTATCGGAGTCTGATTTACATCCGATCCTTTCTTCGTAGTCGTGGTGTTTCGACGCGAGACGCAGGGGACGTGGCACACGACCGTCCGAGAACTGATTCGAATCACTTTTAATTTTGCGAGCGACCAGGCGCGAGCTAAATTGGAATTTATCCACGAGGCGATATGGGATTCCTCGCAATAGCGTTACGATAAAGCAAGCGCAAACGAATGCTCTTGTTTCGCTTCTGTCGCGCCTCGCTTCTCGGAACGTTAATTTTTATTTCCTATAATTGAAAGCTGGAAAGAGGTAGGGAGGAACAGAGAGAGAGAGAAATTCTGTCTCATCGCTGCGATGCGATGGACAACGAACGACGATAAAGTTGTCGAAAGTTGTGTCAACAGGGGCAATGATGCCCTTCCACGTATTAAAACGGATGCGATCGAGACGCGAAGATGCGAGAAGAACAGAGGAGAGAGTTTAATCCCACATCGACGGTCTCGCATAATAATTATACCCAGTGTCCGAATGATTTCTCATTCGGAAGAAGCTGCGGCTTCTTTGGCTAATAATTTCTAATAATTCTTCGCAGAAATCCAGAAATCGGATATCGCTGACATTACGCGCGACTACTTCAGTTCTCTGCTAACTGCTAAATCCACTTTTCGATCCGAAGGGTCCGTTCAGAGATAAAAATCTTGCGAGAGATTTAATTAATTTCCTTAGATTCCTACCTCTTAGCGTATCTCTGCTTCCTAATTATCGGTGCGCGCGTTCAATGATCTCGGTGACTTGCACGCCGATTTTACCGCCGTTCGTTTTTTCCCGACACTCCGTATGCAGCATCAACATCAGCGTCAACGTCTCCTTTGCGTCTAATGGACGTCACTAATGAACAGGTGGTGCCGTCTGTTACAATTTAGCGGGCAGTGCGTCGCGAGAGAGCTACCGAAACGGAACGTTCGAGCATTCCGTCCAATTAATCGGCGGTTAAATCCGACTCGGCGCGTTAATGACCACGTAAATCGTCATTCGAAATATCAATGCTCAGTCGGTGCTTCCCGCGACAGACGAACGACGGTGAAACGCCTCGCGATTGCGACCACGAAGCGATTGTCCACGTGTTGATCTCGAGAGCTCGCGATTCGCGATCCCCGAATCGAAGCCGCTGAGAGCGATCCAAGCAGCGATCCAAGCAGCAAGAACGAAGACGCTGATTCTCTACCAAGGTGACGTGATTTCGCGACGGGATGTAATTCGCTTATCGCGCAATATCGCGCGACAAAGAGAGGCCCCGCGGCTCTCGCGGCGGGATGCGCCGCCTTTGACATAATTGCTACCGGTACTTCGCGATGATGAAGCGCCGAGAGCGATAAAAGAGAAAGAGAGAGAGAGAGAGAGAGAGAGAGAGAGAGAGAGAGAGAGAGAAAAGTAACACGGGATCATCGAGTGTATCGCGCGTGCAATTCGCTGACGCACGCGTTTCTAGAAAAGAGCCACAATACGAGTACGAATGATGATCGGTTGATGTCATCGACGGCGACAACAACCGCGGCGCACGTGAAGAAATTTTTTTCAGGCATGTTGCCAACGGCGAGACGAGGCGAGGCGTTGACTGAAGAGAATCCCAACTCGCGGATTTGGATACGCAAAGGCACCAAGATCTCCGCTCAGCGACTGGGCCTCAGTGACCTACTTGTCGAGAGGCAAAGCAACAGTTTGCTAGCTTTTAAGCTAGCTGCATCCTCGTTCCACTCACGGCGGCATCGCGTCTTCTCGGGCTCTCTTATCGATAGAAAAAACTTTCCCCTTTTGTTTTCTTATTCTTACGATTAACGATCGTAACGATTAGCTCCGCTGCGGTTGCTTCTTCTTCTCGCCGAAATTCCTCTCGTAAAAGGGAACATGCTACGCCGTTATCTCGTCTGCTTACCTCGAGATACATCGCTGGGTATTTTTTGTCCTCAACGAGGCAGCGGAGCAGCTTCCAGGTGTAAATATCACTCGAATACTCGAACGATTACTCGCTGCTTCTTGCGGCGATGCTCTGCCATCGGCCGAGAATTCAACTCCGAATTTATCAGAGAATTTGCGAATAATACAGTTGGCAAGGCAGTCCTACAGCGGTCCTACAGCGAGACGTAGCTGGAAGCAGAACTAATTGGTTCTTAAAGCGGCAACTAACCCTAGACTGCAACTTGGTTCGCAGTGAGAGAGAAACTGCTCCAAGGGTCGCTTCCCTTCCATTTCTCCGTCATCGTTGCGTATATAATTCTGCCATTGTGTAGGCGAGGATCAACCCGGTGTAATTACGGATTATTGAATCAACAACTGCACGAAGAGATAAAATAAGGGATGATCCCGCTCGACGAACGAGTCGATTCCTGCATACGCACGCATATGTTTAGAGATCCCGGTCGATCTTCTCTTAAAGCCGAGAGAGACCTATGCGATCTTTCGGAACGAGGTTGAATCATGGGGAAGATTATTATTACGAGGATCAATCGACGACACGCTCGAGAAACGCTCGTTGAAATTTCCGCCCATACTTGGACACGCGCGAACGCCCGTACAAAATTCCAGGGGCGGTTCACCCTCCCGGCTTTAACGTCCCCGCCATTCACGCGGAGGTAAGATCGGAGCTCGATTTGAGGGCGCGTACGCGCGACAGGATAGGATTTCCTACTTCCTTTATTGTATGAAAAATCTCGGCGATCGCGACTCGCGAAACGGCCGTCCAGCGAATGGAGCGGTCACGTTTTACAATATATTCCACGTGCTGACGGCCGACACGACTTTTCTATTAGGCGAAACGACGAAACTTTGGCCAGTTGATCTCCCGTATACGCGACAGCGTAATCTCCCTCGCACGGCAGTGGTATCAGCGACATGTACGCGGCCCAACAACGAGCGCCGATGAGTCGGCGGATCCACGACCACTTCATCAAGCGCCATTGCCGAGGAGCTGTCAATCGCAAAACGATCAGCCCGTCAAACCCTTTCAACTCGGTCGCCCTGTCAATGCCTCTCCAGAATCTCGTCCGCTCGAGCCTGCGGCATTTGTGTTTTCGAATGTGGGGCGCTTTAATCGCCTCGCGAAAATCCAAATCGCGGATATAATCGCACGCGACTGTCGAATTTGCATCGGACTACGCATCCGCGAGAGACAACAAGCGCGTTCATGACGCGACGTTCCAAAACCTGATGAAAGATAGACGCACGAGAGGATTCTTATAGAAAATCGAGATCCCAAGTCGTGTCCCAAGTCGAATGACATTTCCGATGAGGGTGGAGCGACGGGGGCGGGGGAGTAGCCGATCCTCGGGAACGAGGAATCCTTCGAGCCCGCCGCGCGGGCGTGCGACGAACAAACAGAACCGTCCTGCGGTGATTCCTCGCAGTAATTACCAAGAAGATAAGAAGAAGGAATGACAAGGGGAGGGGGGCGGGGGGAGGGGGCTGAAGAAGCGAAGGGAAAGCAGCGGAAAGGAGTTAGTCATGGCGGAAGGTAGCGGAGCTTATAAGTGGCACAAGTGGAAGCGGTCTTTTCCGAGAATAATGCGCGGACCCTGGGGAGCTGGCTTTCAGGAAAATGCTGATTGCTTCCCCGCTCGCGCTCACCCTCCTCCCCCTCGCGCCAATTCCCCGTCCGACTATCCTCCTTCCATCACCGGTCCGCTATCAATCTTCGACTTCGTCAGCGGCGGAGACGTATAACGCGGCCTGAAGCCACCCTATGCGTGCACGCGTGTAGGTCTCCTCCTTCGGCATCCCTTATCGCGCGGTGCCAACCATCCGCTCGTCCTGCACGCGTACGCGCCTCGTGGAGATCGGCCGATCGGTGCTCGATCAGTGCTGGCCGCTTGATGATTCTTCTCTCGTACGAGAGGCGTGATTATTTCTGAAGAAGACCGAGTGGATCATATCCGGTTCAAGACACGAATGAAGAGGACTGAGAGCGTTTTGAAACGCGGAGCGCATCGAAATAGCGTCAGAGCGTGAATTCTTCACGCGCGCGCGGCTCTTGTCAATAAAAATAGGGGAAGTACCGCGAGCGCGAGACAGTAGCCGGGAGTCACGGTAGCCTTTGATGCTTGCCTCTTCAGGGGACGAGCGTGAAAATTAGGTGGGCTAAAAGCGTGGGGTAACCAAGTTATTACGAATAAAAGGGGAGCGGGCATAGCGCGCGCGCGCGCGCGCACGGAGTGTGGGACGGACGAACCGCGGGGCGGCTAGGAGGTACTACTATTAAAAGCCTGTAATTAATGCGGTTAATTGTATTGCGCTAAACGAACGTCGAGTCGATAGCGAGTTCCAGCGAGACGGGACGAAAGCGGACTTTCTGGAAAACCTCGGCAATTAAGAGCCGCTGCTCGAGATCGCCGTGTAACGTCACGTATTCGCATGGAGGGAATTTTTAACGCCATTACGAGCGAGAAGAGATTTTTCAGATTCGGTGTCTCCTATTCCTATTGTAGGAATATATATATATATATATATATATATATATATATATATATATATATATCTATTATCTATTCCTATCCTGATGGAATCATTATGTATCATTATGTATATATGGGTCTTCGACGCCTCAGATTGATAAAACAACAAGTAAAAGACTCTTTATTCGTCCTCGCAACGCAAAGACAGACTAAGCTGACTCCACAGGCTTGGCGACTCTAAACTACTGTCTATCACACACTGTCACACTCTGACTCGTCTTTGCTGTCCTCGTCCTTTGTATACTCAAAAATGGTGCTACATTTCAGAATTGTCGGCCAATCATATACATATTACATATTATCTGGATGAATCACGTCGTCTCGCGAGCTTCCGGACGTCAGTCAGTTTTTCCTGCAGTTGTCTTTGTTCTGGACGCAACACTCGCTCGTGCGCGGATAATTTCTTTCTTTTGTACTACACTGCTTCAAGAAGCGCTTCTTTTCTGTCCTCGGAACGGAACGAGAGATGACGAGTGACAAGGCTTTCCGCTTTTAACGATCATCGCGAAGATTAGCGCGAAATATGCGGAATTTTTAAGAAGATTAGAGATTGATAAGACGAGATTGCGTTCCAAGAGATAAATGCATAAAATGCGATAAAGGGCGAATCGACACGAAATTACGGACAAGTGGATCGTAATTTTCACCACTTTGACGCAATTGACAGTTTTCGGCCAGGACGATTTTACGTTCCGTTAAGGCAGGAGTGCCCTTCCCGGCGTTCAAACTATTTCCGTCTCATTCAAGATCTCCGCTTCAACGAAAGCAACGCGATTTTCTCCTTCGGAATATTGCTCATGACTTCGAAGACGGAAAGGATTCCGTTTCTTTAGCGCCGCATACAATGTCGCGCGTATGTACGAATTAATTTCTTGCTTTCCTGCAAAGTTCGAAATTTTTTTCTGCAGAAATGCAAGAAAGATTATAATCAATGAAATCATTTTCATCTGTTTCCGATGATGTTTTCGGCCATTTGTCGGCCGACTGCGGCAAACTTGACCGGAAACTTGGCGGTTTCGAATCGACGAAATCAGAAGCAAGAAATTACTTTGTGAGGCACATACGTCACGCGCTCTTCGTTTAGCGCCGATCAATCGACAGCCGCCGATTAATTAAAACTAAAAACGAATTGTTTATGTACATTATATGTATATAAACGCGGTGCTAAATAACTTCCGCGCGTAATTGCTCGGTAATCTGTGAAATGTATGAACTTTCCGGAGCGTTCTCCGATGCTCCGGTATTTGCAGTGCGCAATCGGTGCCCGCAAAGTCCGACGAGAGCTCTTTTCAGGAGCGAGATACGACAGGAACGACAAGCGTAGTTACTTTAACGAAGACCTGATGGAAAAGTCATGAGGACCGAGCGCGGTAAAGCGCCAAATCCGATACGGGTCGATTGTTCATCCCCGCGAGAGAACGGAATGCCTCGGCGAAATCGGGATTCGTTCTGGTAATTTCTATTTACCCACTTCTATCTTCGCCGAGGATGGAAGAATGGGGCCGAGAATGGGAAAGACGCAGAATGGGACGCCCGAAATGAAGTTTCATTACGTTTCGGATACTCGTGCCTCGCGAATTTTCGATTCCGCGCGTGTAACGATCGATCGCGCACGTCTTAACTTTCGTCTCGACTGATCGAGCAATTGCCCGTGCCATCTCCGATGTTGCAGAACATCAGTGAAGGGATAAAATTGCAGAATGGGCGGCGGAGAATGGAGCGGTTGGTTGCAGCGATGCCGGCAGTCCCGCAAGCTCGTCCTCGTCATCGTTGCTATCGCACTGCTGTTGGATAACATGCTGCTGACGACCGTGGGTGAGTTTCATGTTTACGTTACGCATCATCGACATCGAATCGGTACGTCACATCGAGGATATCGGACAAATTTTTAATCAGCACCTTGGCTGCTCGGCTGTTTCCCGTGTGTGAGATTGAGTGAGTCCGAATGGACGTTTGCGCGATGCCGCGTCATTGTTCGCGTCTGTAATAACTCTACGTCTGTAACAAACCTCTCGTTCTTCATTCCTGTCCTCTAAAAACTCTGTTTTTATTCCTCCACGACCGTTGAGGCTTCGATGCTTCGAGGAGCCAGCCGGAACGCTAAGAACCATCGGTTCTCGATCATAGTCGCGGTTGATCTGGGATCTTTATGTCGGAAATGAATCGAATCGATAATCAGTCTCTTCGAGACACGAGACAATCCAATCTGGAGAATCGCGAGAGAATCGCGATTCACGGATATTCCACGCCTCCAATCCCGGCTCTTTCCCACTTTTTAACGTCGCTCCTCTTCCATCCGGTCGCCAGCACTCTTCTCGGTCGCGTGACCTTATGTTTAATTCAGAGAACGTTCATTTATCGCACCGGACCGGAACCTCGCTGGAACGTATGGACTTTCGTGTATCGTACCGCCAATCCGGATAAGTGGTCATGCATTTATGCAGCGGTAGATCGTCGCGTACAAACGCCACGAACGCCGTCTCGCTTATCGAACAAATCGCGAAATCCACTTTCAATCGCCGCACGCAAGGGAGACCTTCCGTTAGTCGTGCATCGTGCACGAGGATAACGCGGTATGACGTAACAACGTTTACAATTTTTGCCAATTGGACCTCTTGCCGATAAATCTCTCTTTCGAGGAAAGAAACCGCTTTCAGGACAAAGCGGTGTAAAAGAGGGAGAAAAAAAAAAGAAATCACTTCTATCGTCAAATCTGGGATTTGCTCGCGAACCAATGTCCAGGCGCGATATCATCGTCAATCGAGACGCGATTTTTCTTGGCAAGATGACGAAAAAGAGAAGAAAAAGTTGAGTTCGTGACAAATGGAGGTGCTGGGATTTGAACCCAGGACTTTCAGCATGCGAAGCAGACACTCTACCACTGAGTTACACCCCCTGATGATAACTCGTTCTCCAAATAGCTTCTAGTGTGACGGAAATCTCGTGCTTCGATCGTTACAAACTTGATATCGTGGAACGAGACATCGACGCGTATCTGCGATCGTTATTTCGATTCTGCTATTCGATTATGGAGGTAACTGTAACGTTTCGATGAAAATCTAATCCCTTTGAATCGTTGATCCTCCGACAAGAGTCTCGTTTCGAATAAGCAAGGCTCCATTGGAGCCATTGAATTTTGCAGTTCCAATAATACCGGAATTTCTTTACGACATTAAACATCCTAACGCTACGTTGAGCGAACACCTGGAAGGAGGCGCATCTCATCGAGTCGCCACTACCGTACCGCCAACGACGACGACGACGACGACCCCGAGATGTCCTTGTGCTCCGAACGCGTCGGTCGCTTCTCAAGTAGAATTCCTGCGCGTTACCAACTCGCCTACGGATCTACCGGGTAGATAGAGCACGCCGTGCAAATGTAGATGTGAAGACAAGCAAGCTCTCGCCTTGTTTACCCCCTTCTCTTCCGCTTCAGAAGCCACCACGGTGAATGTCACGTCGTCGGAGACGAAAGAGAAGCAACAGAGGCATCGGGAACTGCTGGAAGAGACCGTGGCAGTGGGAATGATGTTCGCTTCCAAGGCTTTCGTTCAGCTTCTGGCTAATCCCATCGTCGGGCCGTTGACCCACAAGTAAAAGCTTGCTCGGTGAACTTGACGGCCGCGCGATAATCCTAATGCTAGCCGCAGTTGGCGCGGACGCGGAAATAAAGTGCACGATGCAAATCTTCGTCCTCTGCTTTCAGGATCGGATACAGCATACCTATGTTCACCGGATTCATCATCATGTTTTTATCCACGTTGATCTTTGCTTTCGGCCGGAGCTACGGTATACTTTTCCTGGCGCGAGCTCTTCAGGGTATCGGCTCCTCGTGCTCCAGCGTTTCCGGTAAAGCATTATCCATGCTATAGAGGCATGCTACAATACCACGCGATTTGCTCTTGCATCGAGAGTGATATGTCAAGTTGTACACCATAATGTTGCGCGAAAATAGGTTCCCTTTAGTTCCGTTTGTATTAAATTTGTAACGACGCGTCGGTGGTTCGGAACGCCATAAAAATTTCGGATAAATTTTTTGAACGATCTTTAGCACAAAAAATCAGACTACCGATGAACAAAAAATTCTCTCTACAGAGACAATATATGTAATGCATCGGCCGGGAATCGAACCCGGGCCGCCCGCGTGGCAGGCGAGCATTCTACCACTGAACCACCGATGCTCGTTGTAAGCTTGAGCTTCCTTCGCTATGTAAAGGCACGACAGTGACACGTTTCGTTCTCCGACAGGTATGGGTATGCTAGCGGAAAGATATCAAGACGACAAAGAGCGCGGTAACGCGATGGGCATCGCACTGGGTGGCTTAGCTCTTGGTGTCCTCATTGGTCCTCCATTTGGCGGCGTGATGTATGAATTTGTAGGAAAGTCTGCTCCATTTCTCGTCCTCTCTGCGTTAGCCCTTGGTGACGGACGTGAGTGCCATTTACTTCATCAAAGCATTTGCGATTGATAACATTATCGGTGAACGGAACAGACGAATAGACGAAGCATGCCGTCACATCATTCGCATCTCGCCGACCGAATCACTTGTGTATGCTATAACTTGTTATGATATATTCAAGTATTGCAACTTCTGATGCTCCAACCGTCGGTCGTGTACACGGAAGCGGAACCACCGTCATTAAAATCCCTCGTCACGGACCCCTACATCGTTTTGGCAGCTGGTAAGCCTCGAGACGGCTCATAAGAGATCAATGTAGATAGTTTCATGATTTGGACAAGAACACCGGACTAGACTCGCTTCGTTCATCGCGATGTTTCTCAGGTGCGATAACATTCGCGAACATGGGTATCGCTATGTTGGAACCGAGTCTGCCGATCTGGATGATGGACACGATGGACGCGAGTCGCTGGAAGCAAGGGGCCACGTTTCTACCGGCGAGCATCAGCTACCTGATCGGAACCAATCTCTTCGGCCCACTCGGCCACAAAATGGGCAGGTCAGTCAGTGCGCATGGACAATCGAAGTAGTGACGTTTTTCACAAGAGGCAAAAGTGTCGCGTTTATAAAGAAGCTAGCGAACCGATAATAATGTATCGCCCGGATAGCTCAGTCGGTAGAGCATCAGACTTTTAATCTGAGGGTCCAGGGTTCGAGTCCCTGTTCGGGCGACTTTTTTTTCCCCTCCATATCTTTTTCTTACGGTTCGTTGCGTTCCTTGCAGGTGGCTGGCTTCCCTGATAGGCCTCGTTGTAATTGGCATCTGCTTGATGTGTGTAAGTAAGATCATCTCGCTGGGCAAGCTGGTAACCACTCACTAGCGTTAAGTATTTTTTGTTTCGAGCTTGTGTAACATCGAAGAAGTCTCGTAAAAGGATTGGACTTACTTTAGTCGACACGTTACACGAATGACTGCTTGCAATAATAAATAGTGAATTACCGCAAACTCTGTTCAATTAACAAATTATAGATGCGACACAGTTCTACAATCAATTCAATCGAAATAAAACTGTGCAATCCTACGAATCAACGTTAATCGTATAAATCGTGCCAATTCTGCAGATTCCATTGGCAAGAAGTATCAATCACCTGATCGTACCGAACGCAGGTTTGGGCTTTGCGATTGGCATGGTGGACAGCTCGATGATGCCTGAATTGGGATATCTGGTGGACATACGGCACACCGCCGTTTACGGGAGCGTTTATGCTATCGGTGACGTGGCATTTTGTCTTGGTTTCGCCATAGGTACGTTTCTTTCACCTTTTCGATCAAGTACAATAATAAAGGCCTTTTGCTTAATATCGAAAAGAGACTGTGACATGCAATTGCAATCGGGGAATCGAACCCGGGCCGCCCGCGTGGCAGGCGTTCTGCACCGCTAAATCATCGATGCTTAGGACAGTTGAGCTTCCGATGGGATAAATCCTGTTTCCTTCTTGTGATTAGCACTTGGTTTCTTTTGAAAAATAAATAATTACAAGTTCGTGTTCGTTGGAATAGCTCTCGTTGATTGAACGATATGAGATACACTTGTACGTCTACTTCCAAGCTGTGATACTTTACATAATCGTTTAACATAATCGTCCGGAATGTCCCGTGACGCATATAGTTTATTTAGTGAAAAATCCCTTTCTATTGTAGGCCCAGCGTTGAGCGGAACTCTAGTCAACAGCATTGGTTTCGAATGGATGCTTTTCGGTATAGCTATATTGAATTTCATTTATGCGCCCTTCATGTACTTCCTGAGAGCACCGCCGACCAAGGAAGAGAAAAAGGTAACGTCACGTTTGCGCGGAGCTCTTGGAATTTCCTTCGGGGAATTTACTCGAGTCTGCTACTTAATCCTATATCGCATTGCAGTCGTTAATAATTGGTGAAAAGTCGTCCGTGCGCTATGTCACTTACCAGAACGAGGAAGAGGACCAATGAAACAATCGTTCCAAGTCTTTCGGTTCACCCGCTCACGCGTTCTCTCTTCTTGTCAGTTTCTTAATGTATCGCGAGAGCGCCGCTTCAACGATTACCTCGTTATTTATTCGCGTCGGTTTGTACATTGGCCCTTAATTTTTGCCATAATATGTGATAACAGCGAGACAATAATGCATCCTTCTCGTTTGTTTAACATGTAGACATGCTAGAGATATCTGTATGCTATTGTTTTAATAAATATTAGGGAAAGCTACAAACATCGACAATAAGCACAACGTTTGGCAAAATCAACATACGAACGTAAGATTCTATATAATCGAGGGGAGACCCTCGGAGGGAAAGACAAACGATCTTATTCGGAGAACTCGCACAACACCACGCTTGGTATTTATATAAAAATAACATACTCTCTCTCTCTATAGATAAATCGCGCGCGCGTGCGCCTTTATGTTGAGAACGAACTCATGTTCTCCGTTCTCAGATATTTCCAAACAAGAGCTAGGATGGATACGATTGTCGTGAAATGTGTATTTCTGTGTATCCTGCATCGCCGCTGCTTATCTCAGGCGCGGGAATGGGTATACGAGAATGCATTACATGTATTACATGTAACGTAGATACGACGTAGATTAAAAGCGCAAAATGTAGAATAAAGCAAAAAGACAAAAAAACTCGTTACACGTGAAATAGCAAAAGAGACACGTTCATTACTTGTGCATAAACGTGCACGAGATGCACACGCATGCGCACGCATGCACGCACTCACGCGCGCACATACACACACATACACAGACACACAGAGATAAAGCGAGAAAAGAGAGAAAAAATTACAAAACGCAAAGGGGGAGGATTATTCTTAGATGTAAGTTCTTAGATCCACTCTTAGATTCAGGATGCACGTTGTGAGGCTTACCTTTAAAAATAAGCGCGCGAGAGATGCGCCTCGCGAGCGGAACGGTGCAAGTGCGATAATCGATAATCGGCGTGATCGGTAAATCGAATGAAAAACGGCGCGCTCTTCGACGTGACGAATCACCGCCAAAATTTATTCGCGTCGAGAAGAACCGCCCGATTTGGTTTCCCTGAATGGCTGCAGGGAAACCGAGACGGAACGATCGGTCGGGTGTCTTGAAGAGTTCTTCACGCAATATAATCGTGATCGAATCGGAATGCATTTCATGACACGGGGATTCCCAGCGCGACTTATTCTCATGCGAGGTGCCTCGCGGCTGTGTACACGGTTTACCGAATCCGCAGATCTCATCATCGCGAACGAGAGAAAAGGCAAGTCACGGGAGAAAATGAAGAGAGAGAGAGAGAGAGAGAGAGAGAGAGAGAGAGAGAGAGAGAATGAGCGCGAGCTCGTCGCAAATCCCGATGTTTCCCAACAAATTCAACATTAATGTTCCAATCGTGTGCTTTTCTCTTTTTATGTATCATGAAGAAATTTACGGGGAATGTCGCCGGATTTGCCGCGCGATAGAAAGTAGCATCCATAATTACATTAAAGAGCAAGAATGCAAAGAGAGAGAGAGAGAGAGAGAGAAAGAATGAGAGAAAGAGAACATAGAGTAGAGACGGGATGGGGAGCGTTGGCAGGATCCGCGAATTACACAACTCTATGAGGATTCGCCGCGGGAAACTCTAGCTGCGAGCAGATTTATTTGTTCCGCGTCAACGAGGCCGAGATTGTGGAGCCCGCGAAAATGGAACATTCGTAGAAGCAATATAGAGATAGCGTAGCCGATACGTTGTTCGTGTGTACGTACTACATTTGTATCTATAACTATATCTACATGTGTCGATGTTCACTGTTGGTATAGATGTTATCCGATGAAAGAAGAGAATCATCATGTGTATCTATCACGTAATCGACATTTCTCGTTGCTGTACGATCGAACACGGTCCTGAACGTGACCTTGAAGTAGCTATTGAGATCCTAAGCTACTCTAGATTCATACTCGCCAAGGAAGTGACGCGATCGTCGACGCGGTCGCGCGTGAGATAATATGTAGATTAATAGGTAGATGAAATTAATAAGCTGATTAGGTCGTAGCGCATTTGCCTCGTTACCAATCGTAAGAATAGCGTTAAGAGGAAAATATCGTGTACCGTTGCTGTAGCTGTCCACGCGTTGTATCGTAGAAAATCTAGTCGTACAGTTGATCAAAGTCTCCGTCAATGCCGCGAGACACGTTCCGGAGTTTTATCGGTGTCCTTGCTCGTTAAATTGAACATTAATATTGAACGCGGGCCTCCACGGAAGCGAGAAGGAAAAAAATGTCGCCGTCGCATGAACGGAATTGGACTACAGCTTTCCACTGCGAATTCCGTACACACAAAGGCGCACTTTTACGCGCCTACTCCCAATACGAAGCGCGAGTCAATTCGATTCGCGGGTTCTTCGTCAACGCTCGTCCCGTCGATGTACGCAAGCGGGATGCGATACATAAGTTTAACGAAAGTCTATGAAAGTCTAGGAGAAGTGTACAGGGGTGTAGGAGTGAGACGAGTGAAAAATGAGGGATGCAGAAAGTAGGCGAGAAATCGTGACGATTTTTCGAGCCGTGCGCGCGCGAATTCGTGAATACGCGAATACAAGTCTCTTCCTTTCTTTTGCTAAATTGCTTTCATATCTCGAGGGAACTGTTATCGTTTCGTAGTGATAGTGATAACAACGAGTCGTAATACTCTCTACTATCGTGAATCGATGTTGCGTGAACTGTTGTACTATATCGCGTATGTAACTATATCGCGCGATATATTTGATTGACCGTTCTCTTATCTGTAAATATAGCACGAGTAATTAAACGCTAAACGTTATCGCCGCTGAGATACCTTGAAGAGAGAGAATGTTGCATTACCGACTTTCTGTCGGCGGATTTATCCACATCTTTTTGTTTGCTCCGCCCGATATCGTGTTTACTTACGTATACGTGTATATGCGTGTATGTATGTGCGCAGGGACAATTCGGTTTACGTGTGTATTATACATGTATATATGCATAAACCTTGCTTAAACGATTGAATCTACATGAAGGAACCGATCTGTTCACACATATACGTCGTAAGAACTGTGTAGTGGTCAATTTTTGAGGAATTAATGTCGATCGCCGAATTCCTTTCTCAACGTACTATATTTTACTATCGCTAAGTTACTACCGCTAAATTTCTTTCCGTTACGTAGGCAAGATGAACCGTATCTGTATCATCGTACTGCCGTTAATCTCTCGCGTTGGAATTGATGCCCTTAGATCGCGCATGTTAATCTCCAATCGGCATGCCAGTAACGCTCTCGCGGTTGCTGAAGATATTTGTGTACACGCACATATTTTGCAGAAATTATAATCCGAGAAATAATAGCAAATTAGATGACAATGTATTAAATTCAGAAGGGTCAGTTGACGCGAGTGAAGAATTTCGTTAGATAAAGTGAAAAATGAAATCGTACGATTTCAAGGTAGCCTCTTCAGATCGAAAAATTATTGTTAGTCTACCTAGAATTGCCCTGATTTTTTCTTTCTAAGAGAATCCTGTCGCTAACTTTTTAGAAGCTTCAGTGAAACTGCACAGTTAAGCGAAGGGAGGAAGACAGATCTTTCGAACTTTATCTCAACAATACAAATTATGCCACAAACTGTTGATAAAAATTACAAAAATTCATCATCGCATAGCACGGAATGTCGTAATGTCGGAGGTCTCGATTCCAACGTAAGAAATTAACAACCCAACAACGAATTATTCTCCCAATGGTATTCACGAATCCTTCGAGAAGAGGAACGTCCTTGAGCGAATTGTAGCGTTGAGGAAGCAACGGATTGTACAGTGTCATAGAGAGAGAGGAGAGAGAGAGAGAGACGGGATACCACGATTATTTGTGTAAATCCCTCGTGTAACTGCTCGGTCCGCATCGCTTCGGCCGAGAATTTATCGTATGAATTGCAGATGCAATCAATGTGACTGCGTTAATCGAAGCGAATCGTAAGAGATAGAGATACCGCGCTTCGTCGATCGCACGTGATCTGCGCTTCTGGCAGAAATAACGCGATATAAATAGAATACCAGTCGCACGAAACAATTATTCGACAAACAAATCGTAATTATCTCAGGATTGACTGTTACCTCATCATCGCGAAATTCGTAGTTACTGCTTGTTGATGCTTACACGGACTCGCGCAAGAAATGAATGAATCGAGGAATTCTGGTAGAAATGATTCCAAATTATTTCTGAAAATCAGAGACGAGCACCGAAATTTCCCTCTCCTTCTCGTTTCGTCAAACGAATCAGGCAATCTCGTTTCACATCGATCCCGTGGTGAGAAAAGGAGATTGTCGTTAGAAAAACGTGCAACGTGGAAAATTTCATCGCATTGCAATTTAATTCTCGCGAATTTACTTCTCACAGGGATTAGTCATACGCGACAATGATATCTCGAAAATAACGAAAGACAAGAAGGCATCATCTTCGGGCGGTTTGAATTGCTTTTACAAAAACCAGCTTCAAGGTCTCCGCCGAATAAATTTCTATTGATCTCTTTTGATCTGTTCATTCTTCGCGCGAGGTCTATTAGCGAACAAAGAAATTGCACGCGTGCAATTCGTGAAATCAACCACGACTATCGTCGTGCGATATTCAGTTGCCATTGTCTGCGAGAACGATGTTTTCGCGATGCGTTAAAGAAAAGAAGAAAAGAGAGAGAGAGAGAAAAGCGCGATTTAGCGAGGTATTCATTGACGGCTGCTATTGTGAACAGACAATAAGCAACGAGAAAGTGCAAAGCCTTCCCCGCATTTGATCGATCGATCGATCGATTGTCTCGGCATTTCAAACGCCGCTAAACAGACGACACCAATAGACTTTCGCGCCACGCCGCATTTCGATTATAGCTTGACGGTTTACTTTGTCAGGAAGGTGCAGGACGATGCTTGTCCATATATAGACTCTATGGTTTCTCGGGCAGCAACCTCCCATTACAAGGGAGGTTCATTACAAAGCATGGGGGCTGTAAAGTGCATACGTACCTATTTAATGTCATATCGTTGTATCGTAGGTATCTAACAAGCTGGTGCATGGGTCCGATTTCGATGCCTGTAATAATCAAAACAGGATTAAAAAAAAAAGAAAAAAAAAAGAAAGGAAAGGAGAAGAGTTTTAACAAGCCTTTAATCTTAGGGCGCGCTCCTTGCTTTCGCTCATTGTTGTGTCGTGCGGTTAAAAAAATTACGAAAAATAGCGAGGGAGATAACCTAGTTTTAGCGCAGCTGAGAACCAATCGCGAGCGGAGATATTTGAATAAATCAAATACTGCGGGAGACAGTGGAGAAGGCGAAGGAAGAGGAGTGGGAGGTGGAGGAGTGGGAGAAAAACCGCACTAGTTTATATGGTTTTATGCGTTTCCGAATGAACGGCGACGGCTCTGAAAATCGTTAGGCCAAAATTGCGAGATTGTCAAGGCATGCGGACATATTTTATGCGATCGCGACTAAACGGCGTATTCTATAGTAGACGTTAATTAAGAGGGTCACAGAATAAATATGGTCAGGAGATATCCAGGTTACAGGACAGATTAACGCGCAAATTAACGAATAGGTGGTAATTACCGCGAAAGCGATAACGAAACTCGTTGCAAACTATTTGATGTTTATTCCGTCGTCTATGTGTGTAATGTGTTTGTGTCTACACGAGAAGAATAATGTTGTATCAAGAAATAAACAAGTTGAACGATCTCAAAACTATATTTTTTCTTTGATAATCACCAGTCTCGCATTTTATTGGACACATCGCCGGATAACTACTGGATAACGATATTAACTGCGAACAATACTATTTCACTTAGCTCGCTATCGATCGATTGTCGTTTCTAAATATCAAGCTTTTAATGATTAGAGGAGTGAATTAAATTTAAAAAGATTCGAAATTATTGAAACATATATAAATGTACGTAATATATATGAATATTCTATACTTTGAAATTTATATGACATTGCGGCATGAAGTTGCATAATTCCGAATGCATCAGAGCATGCGCATGCGCATTCGCATCGTGCTAGATATAATGTATACAGAATTATTCAATAAAATCTAATATTCATTTTATGCGTGCGATAAATTAAACGCAAGCTTAAAATGATTGTAGCTTGTGCAATAAAAAAGTAAATTAGAAACAAAGCAAAGAAAAAGGAAAAAGTAAAAGTTACCATATCGATCATGACCGATGAGTCTAGTAACTTTGTGCACTCGCTGACTAACGGCTGCCATTTTTATTCATCAGTGTCACTTTATAATCATATTTTTTATATTATACTTATATTAAATGTCATTTTTAACATAAATAAAATCACTGCTTTCAAATGTATTTCTAGCAAGTGACATAGCAATTAATATTCTTAGAATCTATTCTTAGAATGAGATCTAAATTATAATTTAAGTATTAATGAGGCTTTTTCTTCGACTAATAAATTAAAGATTTTATAATGAATATAATGTAGCATGATGTAATAATATATATACATATTACGTAAAACGACGTTCATAAGAATAAACTATAAGTACCTTTGAGTGCTTTAGTGTTCCCTTGGAAAGGCATAAATATTGGTTATGACATCCATAATTTAAGGGAGAATCAAAATATAGATAAGATATAAAATACAAGCATACTCTGGAACCTATCGTATCTGTAAAGTTTATTCTTCCAAAACAAAATGAATTCGTGAATCCACAAATTCGGCATACATGACAATTAATATCAATCAATACGTTCACACATATGAGTACATATGAGTCAAATGTCATGTCACAGGAGGTTAATTTTTTAAACCGAGTTAATAGGAATGAGAGAAGGGGACTCGGGTTTATCGCTGGCAATCGTCGGATACAGATGAGCATGCGCGCGCCATTTCACCGATCTAGTGACTTCATCGAGAATGTCGCTGCAAGACTCGTCCAAAATCGCGGGAAACGCATCCTGCTTTAGGAGATCTGCGAGGTGCACCTGCAATTCATTATTATCATAATAATTAGGGTGACCAAGGAGACGAAAACCAGACCTACGTGGAGGTGCTCGTGGTACAGAAGCCAATAAAGGTTTTCCGGGTGAGGTAGACTCCATCGTTTATGAGAAAAGAGATAACCCTTGAAACTCGAGACACGCCGCTGGTACTAGCGCGGTGATGGAAATTGTTTTTAACGTGTGAGCTTCTACCGCTGGTATCCCGTGATCCCCATAGGCACCGATCGTCGAAAGAGTCGATGCACTCCCATCATTCGCAACGTTTTGGACGTCAGGATCTGAAAATGTCATACTGATCGCCAAGTTATGAATACCATTAGCACAGAGGTCATAAAGGCATCCGTGTCGGCTCATGCAGAGTCTGGCGAGAGCACCAGAACTACGAACGAGGATGTGTATAATGGCCAAGAAAGTTCATACGACAACTGCAACGGTAGTCCGTTTGGCAGAAGTCGTTATGGTAGAATGTTAAAACCCACGCCTACCATGAATAGCATTAATCTAGCACAGGTTTTGTACATGAATTTTCTTTCACTTGATAGAATGTTTATGCAATAGCGTATAGTTGATATCTTGTTCTTACGTTATATTTTTAGTTCAAAGTCGAGAAACATATAGCATTATTCAAGATACATGTAATTTATAAAATATTAGAATTTTAAATGTATAATTTAATATTCATAAAGATATTACTTTTTAAGCGTAAAAATTGTTCCATTTAATAGATTAGTTTAATTATATGCTTAATATGATGAAAAATATCATTTCTTAATCTAATTTATTATAAGACATCTTTTTCATTGTCGTATAATATAATGCTCATTAATCTTATGATTTTACAGAGAACGCCAAAGACACGTAGACAACGGAACTCTATGGATAATAATAATGAGAGCATAGATGAAAATAATGCAACTAGCAGCTTAGAAATTGCTAGTTCTACTAGCAATAGTGTAATTGAAGATGTTTTATCTCCGAAAGTCAGTCCTAATGTTGAATGCAATTGGATGGTTGGACAATTAGCATGGGCCAGAGTTGGTAACTTTCCATTTTGGCCTTGTATTGTGACATTTGATCCAACTTCAATGACATACCATAAATTGAGAAGTAAGTTTTTTTATTTAATTTTAAATTTAAATTAAACACATCTTTTATTTAAAATTTTTATTATAAATTTTTATTATATTAATATTTATAATTATATTTTTATTATATTAATTTTTTATTATACAATCTAAAGATACTACTATTGAAGATAGTATTGAACAGCAATATATATAAAATTCTTCGTTTCTGACAATACGAATAGCATTTCGTGTAACATATAATCTTTCAAATCTTCAAAAAAAATTGTTTCAAAATTTAAATAAATATAAATAGCAAATAGATATAAATATAAATCAAATTATTTATTTTGTGTGAGTATACTAATATACTTGTTGAATATATCACAATTATGATAAGTGAAAAATTAAAAAGATTGATTGATAAAGATAAATTTGTTTTCTATATTGTTTCTTACAACAGTTACAACTAGATCAAATACCTTAATGGTACAC
This sequence comes from Eciton burchellii, assembly GCA_020341155.1. Classification (NCBI taxonomy): domain Eukaryota; kingdom Metazoa; phylum Arthropoda; class Insecta; order Hymenoptera; family Formicidae; genus Eciton; species Eciton burchellii. The sequence continues at coordinate 151,988 of JAHMML010000097.1, read as the reverse complement.
GTTCAGTATTTTGGGGATAAAGGACGTCATAGTTGGGTTTCTGCAAATTGCATGATGGAATTTACGGGTCTAAGTGATTTTCTGAAGCTATCAGAATCACTAACAGCAGAAATAAAGAAAAAGGATGCTAAATACGCTGCTGCTTTTATTGTAAAACAAGGAATAAGAACGAAATGGGATAATGCTGTTGAAGAAGCAGCAGCAGTGAAGCATATGACAATTGAACAGAGAGCCGAGACTTTTGCACCGAAAGTTAAAGTTTCAAGATCTAGAGAAGCAAAAACATCAAACGTTGATGAAAAAAACAAAAACAAAAGAAAATATTCCAATGAGCTAGATGGACCTGATATGAAACGCGCTAAATATGATCATGTAGGATGAAAAACTACGTCTATATTGAACATTTGTATAAATTTTTAAGTACTGCTGTTGTATGTAACATGAAATCATTTCTGTTTTCACAGGTACTTGACGCAGAAAAATCGGAAATATCGAGATCACGTAAATTGGAAACAAGGTCGAGAACGTCGCGAATTATAAATGGTAAAACTGATTTGAAATTAAATTCGGACTCTTTGCCTTCGTTTTCTTCGAGTCATAGAAGTACTCAAGACAACGTAAAAATCGACAGAAGAGAAGAAGACGAAGATGGTGTATTTGAGGTCTATTATGAACGAAATAGAGATTTATTAGTAGATGAATATCCCAACGCATCAGAGCAAGACATTAAAAAATACTTACGAAAAACTTGGGACAATATGGATACAGCTTTTCGAAAGAAATATCGATCGTACATGACACGTGACAGTAGTTTGCATTCGAAAGAAAATTCACCGGATCACGAAGATGATACATCGATTGAAACTGACACGAGTATGAAGGAAAATAAAAGAACGAGGAGTAAAGTCGAAAAAGAGGAAAGCTCTGTTTTGGAAACGAAGCGTGGTAGACCATATAATGTCTTTAAAGGTTTAAAACAGGAGAAAGTTTGTCAAATTTGCGAGAAAACAGGAAAACTGACAAGATGTAAAGGACCTTGTTATTCCTATTTTCATCTATCCTGCGTAAAACCTGGTGAATCTAGTCCAGAACACTCTGTTGACGAAAATATGATGGACGATAAAATACTTGACGACTTAAATCTAATAAAGAGGAGCATTAATGGTGAAGAGGAAAATAGTGGTAATTATAATGACAATCTAATACAAGTGTCGCATACTAGATTGAAGAATTCGTTTTCGTTTTAACATGATTCTTTTATTAATAAGATTAAAAATAATTGCATTTATCAGCTACATATTTATATCTTTGTTATGCGACAATGTCTTTGAATACAGGTAAAATTGAAGACCAAGAAGACGAAACGTTCAAATGCATTGATTGCTTGTCCGGCGTAGCACCCGCTTGTTTTATTTGCAACGAAAGAGAAGGAGATCGAATTAGGTGTATCGTGGCAGCCTGTGGAAAACATTATCATTCCAAGTGCTTAAATTCATGGCCTCAAGTAAATCTCGCTTATCTATATTTTAATCATCGATTGACATTGTCGCCAGGATAAATAAACATTTATCTTACAGTCGCATTGGCAAGGTGGACGTTTGACGTGTCCATATCACATATGTCATACATGCAGCTCCGATAATCCTCAGGATAATCACTCGCGTGCTCCAAATGAAAAAATCGCAAGATGCGTCCGCTGCCCCTCATCTTATCATGCATCCACATCATGTCTACCTGCCGGTTCGACGATTTTGACGGCTAGTCAAATTGTATGTCCGAAACATTACAAGGCACCATATCCTCCATTAAATGCGGCATGGTGCTTTCTGTGTACACGTGGTGGCAGTCTTATTTGTTGCGATACATGCCCGACTTCTTTTCATTTAGAATGTCTCGGTAAGTTTTCATGTCCATTTCCATCCAAATATCATTTTATCTGAATAATATAATACCAATCACAATATGAGCACTTTATGATTAAATCGCTTTGTATTGATAATTTAGGCATAAATGCACCTGACGGTGGATTTATTTGTGAAGATTGTGAGACAGGGAGACTGCCTTTGTATGGAGAAGTCGTTTGGGTGAAACTCGGTCATTATCGCTGGTGGCCGTCTCGTATTTGTTATCCGCAGGAAATCCCTGAAAATGTAGAGGCTATACCTCATAGTCCTGGTAAATTTTGCGTAATGTTTTTGGGGTCTAATGATTATTATTGGGTGCATAGGTAAATAGACACATTTCTTTTCCTATTACACATATAACAGTGCCGATGTAATAAATAATTATTTATTTTATCTGTTAATTCTTTCAGAGGCCGAGCTTTTCTGTATCAGGATGGGGACGCAAATATAAAACTGCCTATAGGTAAAAAGACTGTGATGGACGATACATATCGAATAGCTTTAAAAGAAGCAAGTAAATTACATCAACAGCTAAAAGTACAACGATCTGTAACTAAAGAACCAAAAGGGTTGAAGCCACCCCCGTATGTAAAATTAAAGGTATGATTCGGCAATATATGATTTCTTTATCATTGTCGATAATTTCTCATTATTTATCTAAAATTAAATGCTCCATTGTAATTCTATTGAATTATGAAAAGCATCGAATTGTAAATAATTTATTATTAATTTATCATTGATAATCATAATCAGATAAGTCCGCAATGAGAAGTTGGAAATCTTAATGAAATAGTTATACAACAGGTCAATAAACCAGTGGGTAACGTGAAACCAGCCGAGGTTGAAAGCATCGTGGCATGCGAATGCGATCCTAATTGGGATAATCCATGCGCACCCGGTACCGACTGTTTGAATCGTATATTGTTAGTCGAATGTAGTCCGGGAATATGTCCAGCTGGACCCAAATGTATGAACCAGTCGTTTGTCCTTCGGCAATATCCGGGTATGGAACCATTTCATACTATGGGCCGCGGCTGGGGTTTGAGAACATTAGAGGACATCAAAGCTGGACAATTCGTTATTGAGTATGTTGGAGAAGTCATAGACGAAGCTGAATATAAGCGTAGGTTGCATCGAAAGAAGGAGCTGAAGAATGAAAATTTTTATTTTCTAACAATCGATAACAATAGAACAATTGACGCGGAACCTAAGGGAAATCTGAGCCGATTTATGAGTAAGTACGCAGCGGCGCAATATCGAATGAATCCTTGAGATAATAGCAAGATTGTTATTTACAGATCATTCATGTGCACCGAACTGCGAGACTCAAAAATGGACAGTAAATGGAGATACGCGCATCGGTCTGTTCGCTTTACGTGACATAGAATCCAATGAAGAGTTGACCTTTAATTACAACTTGGCATCTGACGGAGAAACGCGAAAACCATGTCTCTGCGGTGCACCGAATTGTAGCGGTTTTATTGGTTTAAAAGCACAGAAGCAGTTGTCAACAGTACAATCACCTGTGCAATCGAAAGCAATTGTGCAACCAAAAAAAGAAAAATCGAGACGAAGAAGGTATTTATAAACATTTTACGTGTACTTCGTTTTTATTATTTCAATAAGTTACCGTCGTTCTTCTTATAGGTGGAGAAAACTTGCATGCTGGCGATGCGGACAAGAAATATCGGATTCAAGCAGATTCATCATTTGTTCGCAAAGAAGATGTAAGAAAAAATATCATATAACGTGCGTTAAAATCGACGACATGGAATCGAAGTTTAATTGCCCTTGGCATTATTGCCTAGAATGTGGTCGTCGAACAACAGCGCATTGTTCCTTCTGCAGCACTGCCTTTTGTCAAGGTAATTCAAAGATATGCATGGGATATTTTAACATTATGAAATGTCTTTTTATTATAAATCTTTTAGTAGAATTTAAAATATCTTGATGAAAGTGATATGATTTGCGATAGATTAAGTCGCAAGAAAAAGAATCAACGCAATTATATTTCCTGTTTTCAAATCAGTTTCAAAATTTTCAGATACAATCAGTTGAATTTTATTTTAGAAAGAAAAAAAATAAAATTTAATAACGTCTATTTTAATATTTTCGCTAAAAAAAATGTTTTAATTACTGAAAAGATAATAATACTATGAAAGGAAGATAGTTTATACATGCATTGTAATATACAATGTTTATAATGTACTCATATGGATATTTCATAAGGATTAATGTTAATGTATTGTTATTTCTCTTTTAGTTCATTTCGATGGTAATTTATTTGATCATAATGAAAGGGGTATCGTATGTAAGGTGCATGAAAATGCGGATGTACAGAAGACTATTGAAGATGAGAAAGAAGATTCGGATAACGAGACGGATAAAGAATACTCGTCTACAAGTTCCAATAGTCCGATTGTAATGGAAAAAATAGCGACGCGAGAACCATCACCAAGAGTTTCTATCGTAGAGGTGAGATGAAACCTTGCTCCCTATCTGTGTCAGTATAGTAAAAATCACTGCGATTATCGGATGCAGATTTTGTTTGCGTATCGTTACAGCTTCATATAGAGACGCTTCGTACATTTGCGATGCAATTAGCGTTTTCTATCCTTATTTGTACATCTTTGTATTATTTGCGCACAATTGATTTAATCGCGTATCGGTGGTGGTAAAGCATGAGAGAAAATTTTATGTTATATAACATATTCGAGATCAGTAAATATACTTTGTTACGCGCGAGACATTTTGAGAGAGAGACTAGGAATAATGTAGGATAAAGAAAGATCAAAAATTATGGATGCGTTTGTAATTTACCAAAGGGTCGTATTCCTGTTCACTTACAACAATATGTATTTTATTTTACTTTAAATTCGTATTTATAGAAATATAATTCTTCTTTTGAAGTGTTTGGATATTGAATATTGAAAAAAATCACAATTGGCATGTAAAGAATATATAATACAAGAAATTATAATATATTTTTTTTTGTACAATCATTTTAATTGTATTATATGATGTATCAAAATTTTTACTTACATTTATGTCATAGTTATTTTATATATAAGAACGATTGTTGCTGCAATATTATAATATGATGAAGATTATGTTGTAATATTTGAAGATAGTGTATTGAGAAAAAAAACAGAGAGAGAGAGAGAGAGAGAGAGAGAAGGGGAGGGAGAGAGAGAGGGAGACTGGGAGGGAGAGAAAGAGGGAAAGAAGGGGAGGGAGGACCTTAGAGGAGAGAACAAAAAGACATAAAATACCTGAATTCTTTTTTTATTATTTTTTATTGCCATTTCCTAATATCCTTGTCCCTTCTTTTTACCTAATTCTATTACTTAATGAGAATGAACTTTCATTGTGTGCTGTAGTTGAATTTGATACAGATAATGGTAGTTTGTGAATGAATGTATCGGTCTCGACTAATACTTGGTAAGAAGCAGTTTTACTACAAATTGTTATTTGCAAAATAACATATGGTGAGTATTCTGAATAATAATATTCAGTTTTTATAAGAAATTTCTTACACTACGCAAATTCTTAATATATTAATTTCATTCAGCTATATTTGCTTTTTAATTATAAATTTTAATCGAATAATATTTTCTAAATATATTCTATTACTTTTTTTTATTAAATAATATATTAATATTGCATATATTTTTTAATTACATATACATTAGATTTGAACATAAATAAGCATTTTTCTTAAATAATTTAAATTCAATAATGCAAATCGTTTTCTATAACTTAATGTTTGACATTTGGAATGCATCATAATTTAGATCCGATTTAAGAAATAAGAAGAAAAATAATTACTTATGCTGAAATATTCAATGTATCTATATAATTTTGTTATATAGCTTTTTTAGTTATTATCTTTATATAATATAATACGTATCTCTTAATTATTATTATACAAATAATTTTCCGAAATTGTATCACATTCTTCTGAAGATCATCTTAAGCTACAATGTGCCTCGTAGGTTCAGCCAAGCAGCGAAGAGAGCGAAGAATCCCAGAAGGAAGAAGAAGAGAGCAATCTCGGAATTAATTTTATGTTACGCGATGAAAGTTCAAAAACATTGAAGAAAAAGACATTATATAAATCGCAAAGAGAAGAAACTCAAACAAAAGAATTAAATAATCTCACGTCTAGTCAGTTACAAGCCATAATTGGCGGTAGCTTGGTTGAATAAATTCCCATCTGTCATTTAATCTCGTTATGCATAATAACAAAGTTAATGTTTGCTAATTCATACATAACCATCAATAATTATTACATTATTGTATATTAATTATTTATAACATCATTTTATGATAAAAATAATTGTATGTGATATACACAGCAATTGCATAAACTTACGACAATGTCTGCTTGGCCTTGTTAGCATATAATTTGAAAAAAGATTAGAAAAATAAATTCCATTATCTCCATTTTTATGTTTAGGTGTCTATTATTTTAAATTCGGAATAATTAGTACCTTGAAGAAAATATGAGAAAATATTTCTTTACTATTTTTTTATCATTTGAATTTATAAATAAAATTATAACACGGTATATTACATTAAAATAACTTGGTTATTATTTTATCTTTAGATTCACAATGTATATTTTCAAATTCCTATTTGTTATAATGCAAACTGTTTACCTGTTAGTTATCAACAGTTAACAATAAAATGTATTTATTACAAGAACTAAATGATAACTATATTCTTAGAATAAATTAAAACAGTATATTTTCGATTTGATTTTTATTTAATATTTCTTTGCAATTTAAAACACTGCGATTCAACAAGATAAGTTTTTTAAATACTTTAAAAAATATTAGAAACATCAATTGATTATATAAATTATTCATAAAAGTTTAATAATCTTTTTAAGAAATTATGTGTGTGATAATTATATATATATACATATAATTTGGACTGTGTATTGTGTATGCACACATATACATATGCACACACTTTTAAAATTACGTACTTAATTGAAGTGTTCTCCATATTTTATATGTGTATTCTTAATATGTGTATTCTTAACTATCCCTCATAAAAATTTTAGAAAAATTGAAGAAGCATAAGTTAACTAGGTCAAGCTAACATTTAATCCCACATTTTTAATATCTTTAATATGTATGTACATACATAAGCTGAGAAATGTACTGTGTACACATATATGTAATTGAAATATATCTCATCTTTATATAAACAAGATAAAAAATACATAAAATATTATATAATACATTCTCTTATACATAATTCTTATAACGAAATAAAACATCCTGCTTATACATACATACATACATACATACATACATACATACATACATACATGTGTGTATGTGTATGTGCGCGTGCGTATATATATGATTTGTATATATGTAAATTTTTGTATCACAAAATATCATCGTAATATAATATTTAAAGATTTGCCAAAAAGATCTACAGCCGATCTATTAAATCATTAAAAATTATATCATTATTGCTATCAAACTCATTGATTAATGTGTGTGCATATATATCCATACGCACACATACACACACGCACGCGCGCGCGCATTATAACAAAATTATTAATATATAAATTATTTGTTATAGCCTTTTAGGAAAATATGAGAATTATTGTTAAGTTATTGATCCGAAAATATGTTATGTAAAATATATCCATTTGTTTTTACTTCTTTTTATTACATAACAAAAATGTTAATGTAGATATAAGAATTAAATAATATTAAATGTAATAAACAAATTCCTGTTTTTTACAATTAGGTTTAAAATGATAAGGTAGATCAATATTGTTTTCTATGAGATTCGTTAAATAGCCATTATTTGAAGTATATTGCTAGTTTAAGGCGTTATATCGTTCTCAATATTCCTAACTTATATTATAAGCAATCAATAATATCAAATACAATCGTTTTTTATACTTATCACAAATTGTTAAACATTGTATGAAAATGGAAATTTATAAGTACGACTATATAAAGTATAATTGAGTATGAATAAGCATAATGATCCTAAGCATTATTTTGCAGATTTTGTTTTTAAATTAATTATACTATCTTGCATAGAATATGATAGTCTTGTGTAAGAAAACGTGTATATTATTTGTGCTGACTCTAAATTGTATAATTATCTTATAAATACTAATTATATCAGAACGTATCTATAACTTAAATGAATTATATTCAAGAATAATCCTATTCGTGCACATATCAGACGTAACACGAATATAGACGTTAAACTCTTTGTTCACTGCCATAGTTTTGATAAAGCTTTGGACTTTCTTGAATAGAAGAAGTGGTACTTCGCGGACTTGGTAAATTAACTTCCGAATTTGAAACAGTTGACATAGTTTCCTCTAACAGTGCTTGATTTTTTCGTAATACTGGTGCCACGAAATTTTGACCTGTCGAAAGATCTCTTTTTGGGGCTTGTGTCTAAAAAAATTAATTCACTCTTATTATTACTTTATTTATTTATCTCAAAATTTAGAAAAAAGCTCTATTTAAATTTCTAATTTTCATAGTTTTTAATGAAATAATTTTATTTTTTTTATTATCTTTATACATAAAGAGTACAAATTATTATATAAGATCTCCAAAACTTAAAAAATTTTGAATTTAATTAGGAATTGGAATTAATTCCAAATTTGAAATTCAGTAAAAATATAATTAATTGAATTAAATTGTTTAATAATCCATTCAACAACCTAAAACTTTATCTATAGTCTTTTTTTAATATTTAAAATTATTGTTTAAATTACAGTACCTTAGATTTTGATAACGGTAACGTAGCACCGGTTACTAGTCCCAAAATACTTGCACATAAACCAGTAAGTTGTACCGCAGCTAATGGAGACAAGCCTCTCCTTACTAGACCTAAGGCCAAGAGAGCAGCTTGTGCTAAAACTGGCGCAGCTCCCGCAGCACCGACTGCAGCACCAGCCAATTGACCACCACCAATGCTAGGTCCATAAGCGAAGCATAAATTATGTCTATCCACCTAAAATCAAGAGGATCAGAAATGTATTTGAAATAAGAATCATGATTACAAAATATAAAAATACTAAAAAGTATTCAACGTACCAAGTGTTTAACAACAAGATACAGTAGACTGAAAGGAGTGATCAAAGGACATGCCAAACTATAGACGGTCGTCATAGTGAAAACTAATAACAACCAAGCATAATGAGCTCCCAATGGAAATTCCCACAATACTGCTTTTCTGACGTGTATCCTCTCCGCTCGGCTTCGGGCTATGCAGAGCCTAAAAGTGTACAGCGCGAGTTCTGGAAATCTGACCAATTCTAATCCGCTTCCCAGTAAAGCCGCAGTAATGACATAATTTACAAAAAGGGCGCCCTAAAAATTTTACATTTTTATACAAATCCATGTTGCACAGATATTAGAATAGCAAAAATGATCATACGTATTAAATTAATATCGTTGGTTTCAAATAAATATAATATTTTTCTTAATAGAAATGGAAATACTTCACCTGATCTGGCAAAAACACGCACTCCCATCGCGCTGTATCATTTCGGGCATGTACGGTCCAAAGTAGAAATGCTTCGGCACTAGTTAAACCTAAACTAGGTAATATGAGCACCATTAATAGTAAGAGAAGAAGAGTTTTCCTCATGACTGCACGATTTAAACTGCTTCTAGTCCAATGCCTCACGAGTGATTCACTCCTCGCGACTAGAACAGGCATTAGTGCAGCCACGCTGATCAACAACACGGTAGGTAAAAAGGATGATACTACCGGGCTTAGGTTTTTAATCTCTCCAGTAATTGGTAATTTGTTGACAGTTGTTACTATGACCTGCAAAAAATAAATAATAATATATCATATATACATACAATATTTGCATAATCTTTTACCAATATGTATAGAAATGTTGAGAAATAATGTTGACAACATGTTGACAAATTACTCAAAGATAAAATGCTATTTACATTTTTATCATATATTTAAATATTTCTTATTTTTATATATGCCTTTTATATATGCCTAGATCTAATGTTCCAATGAAAAAAGAAATTGTCTTACAGCCGGTGTAGTAAGGAAAAATAGTATGATTCCCAAAGCGAAATTTATCAGTACAGCATTTAGATACCAACAGGGTCTCGGAATACTGAGATTTTCCCAAAATATATCTGATGGCATCGGTGCATATTCCACGATCCATTTTATATTTGGCGAAGATCTTAGCTGTTTACGCATAGTTTTGGCTATACCAGGTGTACCTGTTATTAATAATTAACAAATCGTCGTGAATTTTCTTGTTAATTATTAGAAAAGAATATTCTCAGATATATGTAATAATAAGGTACCTAAAGTAACAAAAGCTACTCCAAGAGGTTTACTGAGTGCCACCTTTTTCTCTTCTTCAACTAATGCTGTTAATCGTATCTCTTCATTAGTATAGAATTCTTGAGCATCTACTTGCTGCAAATTTAATAGTTTAAATTTTCCATTAAGTGATTTAAGTGATAATCTACGGAGTAATTAATTTTATCTTTAGTTTTGTTAATATATTTACCTTTTTGCAACAATGTCCAAGAACTTGACCACATGGATATGGATACATTTTCAAGGGTTCCCTTTTTTTGGCATAATTTTCGCAATATAAACGTGCCTGTTCTGCGCAATCTCTTTCTGCATCTAACTTTGAAAGATGTTTAATATCATGAGCTAATGTAATATCTTCCACTGTTAAAGTAGGAAATGCCTCTCTAGAAGAATTATAAACATTTATAAAACAATTATAAAATTAAAAATATATTTATATATTTATATATTTATATGTCAAGGCTATTATGAAGAGAAATGATCATGATATGAAGATACTTAAAGAATCTTCATTTATCTAGCGACAATTATTTTCATATTAATTCAGGAAACAAGTATGTTATGATACAAGTATTTTATGATTATGAAAAAATTTTGAACCTACTTGAAATATTCAGTAAGATTCTCGAGAGTGCACTGATGTTTTGGTATATCTGTAATCAATAATGTTCTAGCTGCCAACTCTCCAGTAGGTCTAGTATCTCGTATCTGTATATAAAAATTCTCATATAATATTATTTATATGTCCAAGTATATTTATCCAATTTAAAAAATATCTTAAAACATGACTTGAACTAAATATATACAATAGGAAATTATCGTGATACCTGTTTTAAACAACGTCTCATAACAAATCCACCAACCGGCAGATAAGATAAGATCAATATTGTATGCACCCAAATCAGAGAAGAGGAGGGATCTAGATTCGATAAAGTTGTATGACTAAATGTTGCGCTGTCACCTTGCATATTTCCATGAAAATTTATAGGTAAAGCTATACACAAAGATACCACGAGCATCATGATGGTCAATATAATTAAACAACGCTCGAATAAAATGTATAATAATCCATCGGGGCCTGCACGTTGTAACAACTCATCGTCACTATAATTATAAGAATAAACTATTATGAAAGTATATATAAACAACGAAAGAATACAAAATATTCTATGAATACTAACGTAATCTTAAAAGCGGTAACTATCCATGAGAGGAACCCTCTATCCAAGTGCGAGAATTGAGAATTGATGGAAGCTTCTACGCATAAGGGATCAGTATCCCTGTTTTCATTAACACCATAGAATAACTCCATCCATCTGTTATCAGACTTGTGTAATAGTGCGAGACGCCCATAATTCCATGCCTTTTTACGTAGCAAACCAAATAAAATAACTAAGAACTGCCAAATGACATTACATTAGATAATAATTGATAATTGCATAAATATTTCTTAATCGTATGTTTTTAATTATCACATTATCATTTCTATATATATATGTATATTTTGAATAATTGTGAATCAAATAAAATTTTACCAGGAATCCTATTACATTTAGTAACAAGTTTTCAGGTATTCCTGCATACACATCCGTAATTATTGTTCTATTGTTTCTAGGAAATGGGATACATTTGTCAGCAGAAGGAGTATCATGCAGAGATATACTGTAAAATAAATCAGGGAAGATTATTCTTTCATACAGCAATGAAATTGTTGAGACTCAAATATTTTCAAATGTTAATTATATTAATTATATTAATTATAGCGCATTATTTGTATATATATATATATATATATATATATATATATATATATATATAAAACATGTGGAGTAAAGAAAATGTAACTGAAGATATATTAAACTTCGCATTCAGAAAGTGTAACATAACATGCTATTTCATTATTTTATTCGTGCCTGTCAAGAGATTTTGCAAATATTGTCTCAAACGATACATGAATTGTGAGTATATACAATTCTGCACACAGCTCTGCGTACAGTGAAAAATAAATGATAAGTAGCTAACATAGTGGAGAATGTTGCGTGATCGTCATGTGAAATAAGAATCGTGTGATTATTACGTGGCGATTGTTTCGCCACTTACTTTTCAAAGACGTAATCCATGATTGATCGAAGTGCGCAAATCAGTGCGCTGTTAAACAGACACAAATGAACATATTAGCGAACTTGTGTCAGTTTGACACATCATACGCTCTGTTGTTAATCAGACAAATGTGATCGACAAGCGTAACCTGACTCTGCCTTATGTACTACGAAACGTCATTTCTACTGTTACGCTTGACGTCACGTGCTCGCATTCGCGCGCGCGCGCGCGCGTACATCCTTTCTCTCTTGCGCGTACGTTCACTATTTTTCATATTTAGGAGAATTAGGATTAGAAAGAAATGAAATTCGAGAATTATACAAATATAACAAACATATATTTATATATTATTTTTATACATATATATAATACCGAAAATATATATATTCAAATACAAAAATATTAAACATAATAGTTTATTTTCATTATTAATCTGATAATTAATTCTTATAATTATTTTATAAATTAGATTATATATATATATATATTTGTAACATTTTATATAATATATATTATAAATATTGTATTAATATATCAGAACTTCCATAATCAGATCAATATCTAATGAAAAAAAATAGATGGTTTATGTATAGATATATAATTATATACTATTAAAAGTGTAATAATAATTAATATACACATGTCTTACCTATGTTATAATAAAAATATTTTTAATTTATATATCTTCCTACAAAAACTATGTATATATATATAATGTATGTGTGTGCATGTGTGCGTTTGTCTACTTTCTTTCATAAAGTTTAGTTGATTGTAATTCACCTGTTGTAATAGAATCTATAACCCAAGTCTCTTTCAGACCACTTCCTCCAACGATAATTTTAGCAAACTTGATATTCTCGGTAATATGGCCGCCCGCTGTTTTTATGAGCTCTTTAAGCGTATCGCACGGTACTGTGGTTTCGTGTTCAACATATATGAGTCCAGATGTAATGAATAATTCTGGGATATACGACAATCCGAATAATTGCCTGTCTTTTCGATTCTCCTAAAATACAGATATTCATATCACACAATGTACTGTATAATACAGATTTATGTATATTTTATAATTATGATACATGCTTGATCTTACTTGTACAGCTTTAGAGAAATGTTTCATTTCAAACTCCTCTGGATCTAACCACGCGTTGTTCTCCAAGGATTTAAGAACCCACTCCAAAGTAATGAGCCAACAACCTCTTATTATTCCACGAAGCAGATTTACCGTACGCACTCCCGTGCTTATAACGTGAGTTGTTCGTTTTGACACGTTTAGTTCTATCTCTGCCGCGCCAAGAGATCTGACGATACTCTTTACCAAATTTTTATCCCTATTTTTATAAAACATAGCGTAATAATTTTATAAAAGTTTGTAAAATAAGAAAACATTATGATAAAAATATTTAGCATACAAATTTTTCTTACCCGTTCGATAAACCAGTCGTTACAATAATGATCTTTTGGGATCTATATTTGTTCCATTGAGTGCATATTGTACGATGCTTTGTGAAATCATTTGAAGAATCTGTATTCTCTATCGTTTGATCTTCTTGATTTTGTTCATTCTTATTTAATATATTCAATATACTCTCTTCAACAAATTTCTTAACGACAACCTTTTTGCTAACAATCTTTCTTGGTTTCCGCGTTTTTTTTTCCTCCCTTTTCTTGTTTGCAAACGTGTCATCACTGTCTGATGTGTTTTCGTTTGCAATGTCATGTTTGATATTTGTTTTATTCTTGAAATCTGCTGATTTTCTCTTTATGCGCTTTTTCTTTAATGTCTTATTTTTCTTTAACGAACTTTCAGACTCGCATTTATTCTCTTCTAAAGGACTAAAAGAACACAATTGAGAACTTTCCTGAAGCGGTAATAATTTCCTTCTGCCATTTTTAGACGGGATACATTCCTTGTTTTCTGAAATAATTATTTTCTTCTCTATTTTGGATGTTGTTTCATCTAGCATGTCTTTTACGGCAGTCAATGTATTTTGAGAAACAGGAAGATTATTGCTAGATATATCTTTTAAAATGACTGTGTCAGCTTCGTTCGTTTTTGATATTTCATTTGATACAGAAATCTTGCTTAGAATTACTTTTGAATACCTAATAATAATGTAAGAAAAAAAGTATATTCGTCTATTTTATAAATATAAAGAATTATAAAATAAAACATAATTAGTAAATAACGCTGGCATATAATTCAAAATATAATATATATAATATAAAATATATGTAATATAAAAAATGCATTGTGTACTTACGAAGCATTTAACTTGATTTTATTACCGTCTTTTTCAATAATGACTGAATTTCCATCATCACTATTAGATACTGCATTATTGCCTAAATTTTGTGTCTTGTGTCTTAACTGTGATTTGAGTAGTATGGAACGACTTATTGGATATGGAGTATTTTCAACATAATTATCTCCACTATTATTCATGTGCTCATTGTTTTGATATTTAATATCTATTATATTATGAGATTCACTATCTATTATTTTTCTTTTATTATTCATATCAGAAATTTGATTTTGTGTCGAAATATTTTTTAATCTCTCAATTAAGCTAATGTTCTCTAACAAGTCTATATTCTCCTCTTTATTTCCTACAGATAAATATCGGCTATCTATATTTGAATCATTTCTTGTTGAATCATCAATATTTTTATCTTGGACTGATGATTCATTAAGATAATTATTTTTTCTTCGCCACGTTTTGTGTATAGAGTCTACAGATGTATTCATTTGCAACGAAGTCCGTACAGAATCCATAGTTTTACATTGACTTTCCAAAACTATTGGAAAATGTGTATTATTAGTTGCAAAATCTTGAATGGTATCAAGAATTCCACATTTGTTTGATTCCTGACTGTTTCTTGTTTTATCAACTATGTCTAATGAAGTATTTACATTTAAGGATGATCGAATTGTGTTATTACTATCAGATGATATCATACATTGTTTCTCGTCTTGATTTTTAGTATCACTATCATCATCATTGGACATGTGTGATATATTATGTGACTTTCTAACGACTCCAATCTCTTTAATAGATGATTGCATAGGTATATATGTATATGTATCTATATTATTTTCTATATCTTGATCATTCGCAATATCGTTTACATTGAATGAATGAGAACATGCAATGTTACTTTTTGCAACTTTATTTACATTATGAATATCATTTTCTAGTCTTTGTGCAGTTGCATTTTTACTCTGCATCAAACCTACTTTCTCAGAATCCTTTTTTGTGTTATTTTTTATATAATTATTTATATTTGGATTTTGCAAAAGCGTAACCTGACTCATTTGAATACCGCCATTAATCTCTGTCAGTTCCATAGATATTGCCTTATTTGTAGTACATGATGTATCTTTGTCAGCATGTACTTCATACACAGACTTATTTTTTTTTCCATCGATTTCATTGTCCTCAATGAAAGTAGAACAAACAATGGGTGCTTCTATATTGACACTTTGATCACATTGTACGATCGAGCTATTACGATTTTCAAATTGGTTTTGCAAACGTAATTTGGTCTTTGATAAGCTAAGTCTTCGATTGCTGCCACTCAATATAGGACTATTGTCTGGATCTACTTGCCTGATTGATAACAGTGGAAACTTTTTTTCCAAAACAATATCTTCTATAATTCTACATTTTTGTTTGTCTGTCTCAACAAATAATCGTTTTTGAGATAATCTGGATCTATTCATAATTCTTTTAGAACTTTGTTTATTGCTTATAGGTGTAGCAATAATATCAGAACATTTATCTTGTCTTTGCTGATTATTCATAATATGTTGTTTATGTTTTATCATAGTTTCATTCTTTAAATTGTTTGTCCTATCTAACATAATTGATTTGTTTCCAGCATCATCTTTTAACTCATGTGTGCTATTTATGCAATGACTTTTCTCATTCTCAAGTACTTTCGCTGTTTTTATGGATAGTTCATTTTGATTATCAAATATCTCTTTAGTTTTGGATAAAATAGCATCCTTTAAGCGTTTGCAACTTGTTTCAAGAGCTTTCTCTTTGATACTTATATCTTCTAAATTTATTGTAAGATTTTTCAATTGTATTCCTTTTTTGATATAAAGTGGCTTTTCATTATTATTTATAGGATATTTGTTTGTGTCATTTGTTGTACGTAACTCATCATCTTTAAAATCAGATTGACAATTTCTCTTTTCGCGAATATTTTTGCTTCTCAGCAATCTTCTATTAGCCTGTGACTTATTCGTCTTTTTTCTGTTCGCGAATTCCGTTTTCCAGGGAGATCCATTGCCAGAATCCGTTAAATCTGTACCATAACTCAGATTGACTTGCAGAGAACTACGTTGATGTTTGAAACTGTCATCTTCTACATCTGATTCATCTGATACAATCTTTCTCTTATTACGGCTCATCATCCATCTGTCACTGTATTAATAATATTATTATATATATTATTATTTTATTATATATATATATAAAATTTTCATTAATTTCTATATTATTATGTTAGACACTGTAGTACACACTGTAGTACACAGTGTTACACACTGTAGTATATAAAGATAATTTACTTTAATCACTAGTAGGCTGAAAAAGTATTTCACGTGATCTTCTCATTGAGATTAACTCTGTCCGCAACAAGTATTACTGCACATTGCTACTTTTATCAATTAAGCTATTTAATAATCAAATAATTCTTCAATTTTGTATTTATACAATAGCGGTCTCGATACAAAATTATGGTATGCACCATGATGAAAATTAATACACGTTAATCCCGCTGCGAGGTCGCGTCGAGCATGAGCGGTTGTATCAAATGTAATCAACAATCGTACAACTTTGTACGTGGAGAAAGGTTGACAGTTGAACGTGAGCCATAGAAAGTAGCTTGTCTAACAAACATGAGCGAGATGCAGGTACAATATCCATACGTTGGTGTTCTACTTTTCGTGATTTTACGAGAATAAAGTTTCACGTTCGACTTTATTACTTTTCTATAATTATTAAAAGAGGTGTATGAAAAAATCACTTGCATTATTATGTTATTGTATAAGTGATTAATGAAAAAAGATCGTTTTTGAAAGCTGTTTATTTATTGGAATGTGTATCAAGTTACGCATAATATCGTGTCATATTTTTTTTCATTTTCTCATGCAGGAAAATTCTGTTGAGGAAGTTAATCTTTTTAGTCCAGCTATTTTGGATAGATTGCCAATAATCCAGATTCCTGGGTTAATCATAAGACCATTAAGAAACACAGATTATGAGAAAGGTAAATACAACTGTAATGATTTTTTTAATATTGTATTTATTTGTATGCATATCACTTGTTGCATTAAATATTGTCATGAATTTATTCTCGCATGCAGCATTATGTAATGTTAGTATTTAGTTTCCTCCTAAATAATGATAATTATAATTATTGAATTTGTTAGGCTTTATTATACTTCTCTCTCAATTGACTGATGTTGGAAATGTTAGCAAGGAGCAATTCTTAAGTAAGTTAATGCAATCGAGAATTAAATTTTCAAATTATTGAAATAATATAATTTCGGTTTTTATTATTTAATTAGATAGATTTTACAGTATGAAGACTACTGGTGGTTATTATGTCATTGTCATCGAGGATCCAAAAGCTGGTAAAGTAATCGCGTGTGCATCATTGGTCATAGAACAGAAATTTATCCATAATTGTAGCGTGGTAAGTTTTCATATTCTTCCTTGAAATATAATAAGAGAATAATATACAGATTAGAAATTGACAAAATCTGTTTACAGCGAGGACGTCTAGAAGATGTAGTAGTTAATAACACTTACAGAGGCAAATCATTAGGAAAATTAATTGTGACAATCATAGTGCAGCTAGCACATTATTTTCACTGTTATAAATTATCTTTGGATTGCATAGATCGCTTAGTGCCATTTTATGAAAATATTGGTTTCAAACGTGAACCTAACAATGCAAATTATCTCAACATGCGTTTCCATGGTGAGGAAGCCACTGGACAATCTCACTTATAATAATAGGTGAATGTTATCACCCATCTGATAATAACAATTAATAACGAACTTCTTGTTATGTACTTATGACTCATTATTCATATATGGACAGAAAATTAAGATATTACATTATTTTTAATTGTGAATAGAAAAATATTTAAAAAGATCTCATCAAAACAAAGTCAGTACAGTTGATATTTTCTATGAAATTTTATATAATCTCATTATTTTATTATAAATAAAAGAATTTTATATCCTTGCAAAAAGATTTTATTACATTAACCTTTGTATAGATTAAAATATGTTATTTTTTCCTAATTTAAAAATATGCATTAATATATTCACTTTAATTTTAAAAAAAGGTGGGTGTTAAGTATGATAGATATGATAGAGTATGTTATCAGGTCATATTGTAAATTGTATAAGTTGTAAAGAAAAGAAATTGTTAAATAAAATAATTAAGTTTACTTAACATATGTACTTAACATATATTTTTTCATGCACATAATATTAATAAATAATATTATAAAAAACATTTTGGATGAACTCTTCACATCAGAAAAGTTATAAATACAGAAAAATTTCATCATATTAATTATAATATTTAATTCGCTTAATATACAATAGTATAATTAGTATATACGGTATATAATCGGTTTGCTTAAATTTTTTTTGCAGTTGGATTGGCTCGTAATTTTACTGCTCGTTTCGCCTCCATCTGTCTTTGTCTAGCTAGTTTGCGTTCTTCTCTTTTTCTCCTAGCTTCTTCAAATTTATTATTTCCAGTAGGAACAGCTACAATTTATAAAAGACATTTTTTATGTTCTTCATTATTTTTCCGTATTAAGATGATATATATATATATATATATATATATATATATAATATATGTACGTGTTATATATATACGCGTCATTTAGAAATCAAGCTAAATATACCTGGTTGCTCTAAAGATTGAACATCCTCGAGAGGTTGAAACTCGGAATCCTCCCATCCTATCTCGGAAGAATCGTTTTTATCTTGAACACTTTGGATTGTTTCCTCTTCCTATCATATACAAATCTTTTATTAGATATTACTTTATCCTTCTTCTCCTCCTTCTCTTTCCCTCTCTCTCTCTCTCATGCTACATCTGATATTAAAAGATTAAATATCTAAGTCTTATTAAATCATATTAAAAATCTATTTAATTTAAATATTTTTAATATTTATATCATTTTAATATTTTGTTGATATGATTAGAGAACTATTCTTGTTAGAGAAAGAAAATTCTAAGTTGATTAAACGATTTCTTCCTATTTAGAATTTAGAAACCTATTTAGTAAATTATTATTACTGTATCAGTCACATTAACATATCAGGTTGGATAAGGTATTCAAAGAGAAACCTTGACTCGGCACAAAAATAAAAGAAAATGTCAAATGACAAACCGGTTCCTCTTCAAGGCTGGTCCACTGCTCATTTGCTTTAGGGGAGTGGCCGGATGGTGATATATTACTAGTTGGATTCAATGGCACCGATGGCGTAGCTGCAGGTTGTTGCTCCATGTCCCCCCAATTATCAGCATCCCAACAATCCCAATCACAATCGGAATTCGTATTTTGAGTGTTTTGTGTGTCATGCTCGTGATCAGGATCGAGAGAGGTCATACTTGTTGCACTACTTGTAGTGGCAGTTGTGCTGGCACTGCTTTGAGAGCTACTGGCTTGTTCTTAATAGAAAAAAAACATGTTAATAATAAAACGCTTGTTTCAAAACAAATTTTAAGATAAAAGGAATAAGTATAATGACATTAGAATATAGATACAAACCTAAGGAAGCAGGTTTATTTAATAAGATTCTGGATGTGTTATTCGACGATTTCGGTGTGTCTGATTGACTGCGATAGAATTTCGCCGTTACCGCCGTGACGGCCCATCCGGCCCACGTCGCTGCGGCATTGCTGAGGCTTGGTGTCGCAGTATTTACATCTGCCTCTGTGAATTTCAACCACATATTATTTTTAATGTATTTTATTTCTTAAAATTTAAGATTTTTAAGATTTTAATATTCTAAAAGTATGCGCCGTTAAAGAATTAAGAACCATGTACATAACTTACCCATCGATTCGCGTAGACCAGGATCTTCGGAGACTGTTTCAAGTTTAGATAAGAAACCTCGAATGGTTCTGAATGCATTATCTCGCACAGCCTTGTCCACATCTGTGGTAAGCGGACACAGTGCCGGTAAAATGCGATTTGCAACTTCTTGTAGCAGGAAGTATTGCTGCGTTGCAGCTAAAGCCAGTATACTCGCAGTTCTGGCTGGAGGAAAGGAATCGCGAGTACCACGTATGAATGCACCAATCAGTACCTAAACAATTATATTTAAATTTATTATAAGTAATTATATTATTTCATATTAAGTTTTAATATTTTACGCGTAATTACCTTTTGCCTTATTTGAGGATGAAGATGTTGAGCAATTTTTCCAAGGCAAACCGTAGTATTCGTGCGAATACCGCCTTGTTCGTCCTTTGATTGAAGCTTTGCGAAATATCTTAAAGTTTCAACATTAAGATTATTATAATCTAACTTTGGCGCTAAATGTACAACCGATCGTATCGTTTCTTCTCTGATTGCAGGATTCGTATCGAGGAAACCTCTTGCTACCTGCAAAGAATGTAATGTATGCATAAATAACAATATAAATGATACTAATGTAAAGTAATACTATATTTATATATAGTATTCTTATAAAATCGCAAATTATAATAATAATTTAAATTATAATGCCGGAAGCAAGGATTGCCTCTTGCATTTAAAACGAAAAACTTGAACTTCTTACATTAATCTACAATGCTTCTACGAAAAGTATTACATACCTGAGGAAAAATAGCTTCATTAACAGTTGCGGATTGCAGATGATCAACGAATCGGTCCAATTGTTGCAATAAGCGTAATCTCGTCGCTCTGTCATTTGAAGCAAATAATTTGACGACGCAGGGCACCACTCGACGCTGATATTCGGCATCAGGTAACTGAGACCCAAGTTGCAATAACGGTGGTAACACGGCACTTCCTGCATCACCAAACTCGAAGGCGGCCAGCAATTGAGGCAAGATTTTATATCTACCAACACCATCGGGAAATGAATTCAACTGGCTCGCCAACTGTGAGAAGAATCGTCCTTTCTCGTTTCTCTCTTTCATCTGAATCTCTTCCAGAAACAATAAAGCATCAACAAGATCATTTTTAAAGAAGCCTCCATTACTGCGACAACGCGCTATCACATCTGCTGGATTTGGTCTTCCTTCGGGATTAACTCCTGTTAATTCTCGATACACTGCAGTTATCTGCTTAGGAATCTTCAAGAAAAAAAAAATATAGATCAATGATGATATTGCATTATAATTCAATATGATGTAATATATAATATGTAATAGAACATAATGTAAATATTTAACTTACTTGACTTGGAATTTTCAGCTGTGAACTTGTATTGAGAATGCCATTGTAGGTTTCCCAAATTAGACAGCCAAGTCCCCACATGTCCACTGAACTATTTTTTTATTTTCCGTTTTACAATATTAATATAAAATTTATATGCTTATGAAATTTATTTAAATTTTTACAAAATTGATATTAATTATTTACCACTTAGTCACAGGTTTCGCGCTTTCTTTAGCCTCTGGTGGTTGATATACTTGGAAAGTAGAAGGTAACGAATTATATAGTGTATCTATAGCCGTCATATATTCAACTCCACCAAGTTTCCATTCACCACTTTCTTCATTAACAAATACTGTCCACAAATTGACATTATTATGTCGTAAATTCCCATCGTTATTTAAGAAGTTAAGTGCCCTCTGCCATCAAAGCGAAGTAATATATATTATAGATTTCTCCTGTTTAATGTACACTGTTTAGAAATTTCTGATGTAATGTACATATTTGTTTATACATACTGTAATTTGAAATATACCCCAGGAAAAATATAATTCCTTTTTAAATCCATTATCGGAATTGCATTTCTGTATCAAACGATTATGCAATGGTTCAACGCGTTCTGTTGCTAAGTAAACCATTTTGTCAGTCTACAGCAATAAAACACATATAAATTACATTTCATATAAGAAATTATATGCTGTCGTATATTGATAAATGTTTATACCTCAAGACTATCAAGATATGCAAGTATACTCGGATGCCTAAGTGTCTTAAGTCTTTTAACAGCTGAACGTGCAATTTCTAGTTGTTGTTCTCCTCCATTCTTAACATCAAAAACAAAAACTGAAACATCCTCACCGCTTGTACTACCCTGTGGAAGATTTTATAATAAAACATCTTATAATATGCAATAATATGCAAATTCATTATTTTTATCACATCCAATTACATTACCTTTCTTTTAGCTCTATGTAGTGTCCAAATGCTTTTATTTTCCAAGCCTGAAATTGGTTCTCCGATATCATATTGGAAATCCTTAGCAGGATCTCGTGAAAAAAAGGACCACATTATGAAGTTTATAAATTTTATCTATACATATAGATTACGATTGATTCTTAATGTAACATACAATCAACATTATTATCAATACCGATGCATCAGATCTGTAAAACACAATGATAAAAATTAAGTTTCTTTATTTAAAAAAGCCTTTCTTTATAAAATTATCTAATATTCCTTGTTATATTTATTTAAATACATATATAAATATACATTTTCGTGCATTTTATTATTCTTTATCTTTATAGAGAAACAAAAATCTTTCATTTTTTGAGAATTTGTAATACATCTGCGTTAGGGATCCATACACTTTACCTCTTCATAAATGGAAAGAAAATTTGTCTCATATATTTTTGATTCGACTACTCATCGCGTTCTATATATCGCTTATAATTTGTTTTATCCCTAGAAGCAATTCTAACACGAAAAATGTATTTGTAAATAGATATATTACAAACTCACTCGTAAAGATGCAAAAGGGTTACGAATATGCGAATTCGTTACGGATTCTTTGAAATTATATGATAATAAATTTAACATATCATACATCATTTTAATATAATGCTTAAACTGATCGACAAATTATCGATTAAACTTGGACTAAAAGATCCAGACTAATCAACAGCAGCGTAAATCTTAATGAAAGATTATGACATCATCAAGAGAACAAGACAGAATCGGCACAATTAGCAATCTCGTTTTGACGGCATGAGTCTATTCCCTCTTCTTTCTCAGACCTAACACAGATAAGTGTATCATCCGCATTTGAGGACAATTTTCATGAATTCCAAGGGGGAATTAATTTCTAGGAAGTCACCAACACTGCACATCTTTCGTAATTTACTTCAGAATGCTGCGTATGATTTGTTATCATTTGCTACTCAATAGATTCAGGCCGGTTCATAGCCTATTATTACAAGACTATCTTAAGTAACGCTAAGGTGCTAATAGAGTTCTGTTCGTTTTTGACATCTTGAGATGGTACTTAAAATAATCTTAAATATAAGAACTGATGATATGTGAATACGTAGGTACGTAGATACTCTTACGTCGTTCTGCATTCATGACTCAACCATAAAACTGATATTCACATCGCATGTCGTTGGTCGATCCACTTTGTTCTTCGTATGAAAAGGATTTCACTTGCAGATTTCAAATACTGATTAATGATGAGGTTCACATATGATTTAGCACGCATTCGCTAACAGGATAATATGCTTTGTAGATATTCCTCGAAGAAAGAGATTTCTATTATGATATTATATGATATTAATATCGCCGCGAATCATATTCCAAAATAAAGGTGAGACAACGATTCGTGATTACGAAATAATGTAAAGGATCTGTCATTGAACTATGTAACTATGTAACTATGAAACTATTTATCATATAGAATTTGATATTAATTAGAATTTTGATATTAATTAGAATTTAATATCAATAGCCATAATGACAGTGGATGAATATGACTTTATGTATGTCATGAAGATTTCAGGGCCTCCCGAGAAGACAGTAGATGAGAGAAATTGTAATATTAATCAACAAATATGCCAGTCGGTGTATTTCCAGCCCTCAAATTGGGCGTGCTCTTCGTCAAGCAGATTAGTAAACCTCTGGCCAAGTTCCTCGTCAATCAAGCTAAACATTATCCGCTTTTCAGAACTTATATCATCATACCACCTGCTCAGTGTAAGTTTATCTTTATTCAAATATTCATGTATCATTATGAAACATTAACATCAATTTATGTCTGTAGTCTATCATTGGGCTGAGGTAAAAGCAAAGATGTACATTATGAATCTTGGTAAACCCACAAAAGTGGCGAAATTGAATGAAGCTATGGCAATTGAATTGGGTGCCAACTTGATAGGTGAAGTGATTATTTTCAGCGTTGCTGGTGCATGTTTGATATTAGAATACAACAGGCAATCTGCAAAAGAGACAAAGAAAGAGGCCATCCGTGAAAAGCAAATACGGAAGTTTACGGAGGATATTCAAATATTACACGCTGCTACATTACAACAGGAATCTCAAATCCATTATCTGCAGGACGTGATTAATGAACTAGCCAAGCACACAAAGCATAAATTACAAACTCCCAGTCCTGTATCGCAAACAGATAACAGCAATAGTAGTTCCAAAGAAAACAGTGCAACAGTCAATGCAGAAGAAAACAAAAGTAACAAAAACATAACGAGAGCATACACTGAAAGCGAAAACAGGTCGTTGATAGAGCGTGCTATAGTGTATTATAAAAATGATGTAAGATCAGAAAAGCTTAGTTAACTGAAGTTTTATATTTTTCCTTGAGATAGCATTGTAATACCACGTAAAATATGAAAGGATGGAAATGAACATATTAACTGCTAGTCAGAAACATTAATAACTAAAAACTGGAACGTTACGCAAGATGCTTTCATAAAACTGTACATAATGAAATTTTCTTTTATATATGCCCTGTATATCCTGGATCGAATTGCAGTTACTATACCAATCTGCGTTAAAAGCTTGTACATGTGTGTTATGCAAGAATAAATATATGTATAATATTTAAATATATATATATATATATATGTAAACACAAATAAATTATTCTAAGCAAATGTAGGAATGGTATAATAAAGTTTAAGTTAGAAACAAAAGCTTAGGTTAGTTTTCGCAAGTAATTTTGCGTATATAATACTTTATCATTGATGAGTAATTTTATAAATTCTCATTCTTTACTATGCAGTCCTACAAGAAATACGTGCGTATAAATTAATAACGGAAATTTAAAAGAAAGTATTGATAGTAAATGACAGATGTCGTTAGTATTGATATTGATATCTTGACAGCCTGATACCGCGAATGCGGTATACTGTGTTAATCGTACAGTAATCTTGAAAATTTTGAAAATTATTGGAAATGTTCGTGAAAAGATTGTTCGATGTCGTAGATTGCGAATTGTCCGATTCGGAAAAATATAAAAAACAATGGAGTGAAATAGGCAAAAATTATTTATTTGGTTTATGGGGCCTGACTGTACATTTGATTCTATTATGGGGTGTACTCGATGTTAATTTTCATTCACCTATCATTAGAGAATTGCCAATTGTACCAGCTCCGAATGGAGCACCAGCTAAAAGAATATTGCTCTTTGTAGCAGATGGTCTGAGGTTTCAAACGTTCATAGATAAGACACCACCTTATCTTAGGTATCTTCCATGAAACTTGAATATTTCATTCAGAGCAATTTCATTCCTTATTGTTCTATAATCTAATTTTATTAAATCTTATTAAATTTATCAGTAGATCTTGTAATAATATTCTTATTATCTGATTTAATTTTATTGACTGATTTATTTAAATCAAATATAATCACTATAATAATCACAAATCTATATTAATAAATTTTACTCTTAAATTATTATAAATCTTAATAATGTTTATTTATTTTATGCATATTATTTTATTTTTTCAATTTCACATTAATTTTTCATATTTTGTTCATAGAAATATAATAGAGAATAAGGGAGTTTGGGGGATATCTCACACGAGAGTACCTACAGAATCCAGACCAGGACATGTTGCAATTGCTGCAGGCTTATATGAGGATCCTAGTGCCATTTTCAAAGGATGGCAAGAAAATCCTGTAGATTTTGATTCTGTCTTCAATCAAAGTCATGCTACATGGGCTTGGGGCAGTCCAGATATAATACCAATGTTCATAAAAGGTATTTTATAAAAAAAGAGTTAATTTTTATTATGAATATATTAAAATATGCTCATATACTTATATCAAAATTTTACAAAGTCAGGTAGCAAACAAAATGTTTACGGAAAGAGTTACCCTTCCACGTGGCAAGATTTTAATGCAAACTTGAATAATCAAACAATGCGTCTGGATTCGTGGGTATTCGATACTTATTTAGAATGGCTACAGTCTTCAACAGCTGAAACAGTAAAAAATCAAGGTGGAATCATCTTATTCTTTCATTTACTCGGATGTGATACTGTGGGTCATGCCAAAAAACCACATTCCAGGTTTTGTTTTAGATTCTTCAAATTAAATGGTTGTAGTAGTTGTTGTTGTTATCAAAATAAGTGCGAAATTCACTAACCAGAAGACAATTTTGCAGAGAGTACATTGAAACCATGAATCATGTCGATTTACGAATTGAGCGGACCGTGAATGTGACAGAAACCTTTTTTGAGAAAGGTACAACCGCTTATATATTTACAGCGGATCATGGAATGACTGATTGGGGATCGCACGGAAGTGGTTTATCATTCGAGACTGAAACACCATTGATTGCTTGGGGGGCAGGTATAAAATCATTTGGCTTTCGTCAAGATGTTGAACAAGCGAGTATAGCTCCTCTGATAGCATCTCTAATAGGAATTTCTGTTCCTACAAATAATGAAGTAAATAAATATATAATTTATATACTTATACATATTGTAATATAATTTAAGATATTTAGAAAATATTATTATAGGGAGCATTACCATGGCAATACTTTAATGCGGATTATCAAGAATATATTGGACATGCTTTACTCAGCAACGTGAAACAACTTACATATCAAGTAACCGGAAATCGCGTGTTAAGTTGTGGAAACAGCGATTCTACCAATTGGCGTGAAATGCAGTTAAATGACAAAATTCATAAAATTGAACAACATTTGAAAAGAGGAAATGTGAGGGAAGCAATTCGAGAAAGCAATAAAGCAATTGTTTTTGGCAAAGAAAGTTTGACATTTTTCAGACAATATCAACGAACACGATTTTTAATATACCTATCAATAATGTGGCTTAGCTGGATAATTACATTATTCTTAAAAATAGTTGGAGTAAAACGTCGATATCTGCGAACTTCTCTATTGCTATTAACAAACATTGGATTTGCAAGTTTGCTGATAATAACATTAATTTGTCACATAGGTGAGAAAATATTATTGAAGTATCAGACTGATGCGAAAGATGAAAATTAGTTTGAAATTGCGTAATTTCAATTTTTAATTTTATTTGAGAAATGCAACGAATTTATATCTTTTATATTAATCTATAAATTTAAAGATTGAATATTACGTATTCATTCTTACTTTCAGTATCCGATTGCAACAATTGGAGATTACCATGCTACATGTCCTTTGCGATAATATCCTTTTGGCTTGCCGTCATTACTATAATCATATTGGTGCCTGCATTTGAAATAGAAAGTAAGCGGAAACTTTTCATGGAAATTGGAGGCACGCTGTTTTTGTTGGTCACGCTATTTATTGGATTATCATACAGATTTGCTCTCAGCATAGGAATGTTATCTACTATATTGATACAAAGAACACAATTAAAAAGTATACAAGCTCCTATGTTTTGGACATCCATAATGCTGTCTGTGTTCCCATTATTGCCAGTCGTGGAACCATATCCACGCGTTTATATCGTGTAAGTCAAAATCGTGTTGTTATAAGGCCTTCAACAAACTTTTTAACTTTTTTGTTTCAAATATTTTCAGGATGATCGGTATATGTATAACAATGTTGATAGTGATCATCAATGAAAAGTCGCAGATTCGAAAAATAATGGAAATCCTACGTTTAATCATCACAAGTCTTGTGTATACAGAATTTATTGATGGCCGTTACTGGATATCATGGATCATCTTGCTGAGCACACCATTGTGCATTTGCTATTATCCAACGGAGATTAAAAGCAGAATGTTGGGCATAATGTCAGGATTCTTCTGTCCACTTACATTATTATCCGCATCTTACGAACCGCTTTTTTTTCTAACACTTACGATCAATTTATTCTGTTGGTTACAAGCTGTGCCAACTATATCGAAGACTTCAGGAAATATCACCACGAAAGACTTGATTAAAGCAGCGATTTTTGTATCCTTTTTGAAAAATTTGATAAATATAAGAATTTTGATTAATTTACATATTATACATCCTTAACATTTTTTTTAAATAGATGTTATATACACTATTGTGCTTCTTCGGCACGGGTAATATGGCGAGCATTAGTTCGTTTGATCCGTCCTGGACGCGTCACTTCGTCACTGTCTTTTCCCCGTTTCTAATGACATCTTTAATACTCCTTAAATTGAGTATACCTTTGATATTGGTTGGATGTGCAAGTTACGCTTTAAGATCAAAATCTACTTCTTTAGCTGTCCTGTTTTTAGGCGATTGCTTATCGCTACCTTTACTGTATTGTGTCACGCCACATGGTAGTTGGCTCGATATTGGTAGCGCTATCAGTAAATTTATTATTGCTATTTCTCTTCCTTGTCTTTTATTATTATTGCGATGTCTTTCACGTCCGCTTATGAAATTGCATCTAGAACAATTGCGAATCGAAACGTTACCTCAAAAAACACATATTGTATGATACATATAATATATGTAATAAAATTGTAATGAGAAATTCGATTTGATAATGTATTGTAGTATAACCGATTATCGATGGCGGCATGTATCAAAAACCTTTGTAATCGGAGAAACCGACGCGTACCAGAGACAAACGAGAGAAAAACGAGAGACATACGAAAGACAGACGAACGACGAACTGACTACGAACGAGCGGCAGAAGAGCTCGACCGACGAAGCTAAAGGATCAATCGGCCTATCGATAAGAATTCTATCGGTGTGACAGAATAAAGAATCTTGTTACTTCTTGTTTCATCAACCTTTCGAAAACCCATTCATTTAATATTAAACATCACACAAGGAATATATAAATCTCATATTTTATATATATATATATATATATATATATATATATTATCCTACAGTATTAACTAACCTAGGCGTTCGAAATATCCGTTCAAGTACTTGTCACTGCCATTATGTATTTAAATAGGATAATGCATAATAGGATAATAGGATAGGAAATTGCAATAGGAAAATTAAATTAAAACATATCTTATATATATATGGATATATATTTATTTGAAAAGTTTACATTCTCTATACAATGTTTATAACGCATTTATAACGCAATGTTTATAACGCAATTTGCTTACATCTTACATAAATTACATTACATAAAAATACATAACTATATCTATTATTCATCGCAAAATATAAAAGTAAAGAAAATCATATAACTATATGTAATTGTAATTATATGTAATATGTAATATAATATAATACAATGTAATGTAATATGTAATATAATATAATATAATATAATATAATATGTAATATGTAATATAATATAATATAATATAATATGATACGCAATATAATATATAATATGTAACTATATCGTTTTTAAGTATTCTTACAGTAGTGCATTACATTATAAAATTAATTTTGTGTCAAAAGAATTATTTACCATAATATAATACATATAATTAAAGAAATGATACAGCGATTTAAAATTTAAATTCTTTATACTTTTTAGATGGCTTCGTATCCTGGATTTGTTGACGTTTGCGTTTGCTCTGAAACAGAAATATATGATATATTAGTATCGATATAAAGAGAATAATTAACAAGTAATTTTTGTATAATTAATAAGTATTTATTATAAGTATTTTGTAACATACCTTTTGCCTTTGCACATGATCTTGCAACATATCCGATAGATCTTCTCTCCTGAGATGTGCTTGCCTCGATCTCATCGTCTCCTCATATCTCGAGGCCATCGCTTCGGAGTCTAAATCCAATTCACTGGGATCCAATGTCAATTCTACTGCTCCATCCTTTTCTGATCTAGCATCGTTGTTACCATTGCTGATTCCACCACGACGTGCAGCAATTACAGATGGTGGCGCTTGTCCACCAGCGCCAGTCATATCATATACATGTGTACTGCCCATCATACTAGCGCCTAAGCCTTCTGTACGACGTTCTTGCAATACAGTATATAGTGCAGGTGTGTCACCACCCTCCATTTCGCTCTCAATTTTTTTCTTTCTCAATTCAATGGTTTCTGGTGTTTCTAATCCTGTTGGTATTGATGTAATGCCGCTTGGTGTTATCAAGCCTTCTGCACCAGGTGTAACTAATCCACTGGCGTCGCCGTCTCCGTCTTTTCCTTCTCCTTCGCCGCCTTCACCACCTTCTTCTGCGTCTTCATCCTCATCATCATCACCAGATGATTCTGATTCGGGTTCACCCCACAAACCTCGATCTATTTCCTCGTCCAAAGCATCTGCACCAGACGTACGTGATATACCAAATACGTCACCATATAATGGTCTACCTGTTTCATCTACAGGTGGTTTGCCCCATCCACCTGCATGGTAACCAAATGCACATCCTTCTGGAATGGGTGCATTTAATCCTGGTATCTTCAAATTCGGATAACTTGGTGGTGGACCATAACGTTGCATGGCTATGAGCCATGGTGGTGGTACTTTTTGACAGTTCGGACCTACTGGCATACCTAGAGCTGTACGCAATTCGTCCGACAATTCACCAGGCTTTTTTTCCTTTAAACGAGTCTCAAATTCTTTGCCCTCGTAATATAGATCTCCATGTATCGTTGTACGTGGTTTTGTTTGCCACTTGAAGAATGCGTCGTGTAATTTTTGATAATCAATATCAATTTTGCCCAATTTGGGTCTCGCTCGCTCTCTCATCTTTGCCTTTAAAGTGCGCGTATCGTCTCGTTCTTGTAAACTAGCTCTCATTTCTGTAATACCGGTACGTTTTATGAAATCTGGCAAATCGAAAGGTGGCTTCTCGATACCTCGTTTGCCTTGGAGATACTTTCGCTTAAAACACCAATGTCTTGGCACTGGAACCGTATTTCGATGCGCCTTCAACTGTACAAGAAGTTTTGGATCTCGCGCGGTCACATCATGCATTTCCACAACGTCGGGACGACCGACTAGTTGCTTCAATTCTGCTACACTTAATCGGGTGAGTTTTTTAAGTTTTCGTTTGGATAAACGCGGAGTACCATTCTCACCACTATTCTGCTGTTGTTGTTGCTGGTTTGTCTCATCATCAAAATCATCTAACAGAGGTACCTTACTTGGCACACCAGTACCAGTAGTATGTATACTTGTTACTGGTGGATATTGTCCAATAGGTTCAGCCTTGTCAGTTGCATCATTTGGATTTGGTTCCAGTTCTACCAATTTAAACGCTTCAAAGACTCTGGCATATTGCCGATACATTGGTTCTAGGTCAGTTATGCTTGGTACTTCTTGTATATATTCAATTTCGGGCATATCTTCTTTGTTGTTGGTATCTTCTGTATTATTCTTCTTTTGTTCAGCTTCTTTCTTTTCCATATTATGTTTCCTCCTTTTCGATTTTTTCTTCTTTTTTGTTTTATTTAAYTTATTTTCTACAATCTTCTTTGYMGTTGAGTCTTGCAGTTGYAATTCCGTTATAACATGTTCCARTGGGAATATACCTTCRTTATCATTYTTCGGTGATTTGTTTACAGAAAYRAYATCGTTAGGATCTCCACCAACTTCTTTAGCTCTCTCAGTTTTGAATGCCAAGGCTTGTTCCAAAGCTGCTGGAAGTTTAACAGATCCATTTTCTTCTTCTCCAATTCCATTGTCAATATTCTGATTTTGTAATTCTGATGGAGGAGCTACTTTCAAGCTCAACAGACTTGGGAGAGTTGTAATATCCATATCTGAAAAAGAGGAATATTGTATTAATACTCAAGGAAACAAAATTTATAAATAGTAATGAATATCTTTAAATCTGCGATTTCGCGTTTATCTTATTCATCATAATATTTGTCATATTAATCAAATTTAAACCTAAATATAACCTTAAAATAAATATAGCCAAAACCTATTTTTATATCTAAGTTTTTCTTTTTGACGAATCTTTTCAAGAATCTAGCTTAATGCGAATATAATTTTCAATATTATAATAAATTCGGCTCTACCTTAAACATAGATGAAATTACTTCCCGGTAATTGACTAAATATTCAACTCGCTTCGATAGCATGAATGAATCGCAAACTATATCAAGCTATAGCTTAGAAAGACTACTGCATGAAAAAGCACTCTATTAATACCGTAAAACCATAAAAAAATTTTTAATTTTTTCTCAATGTTTACGATTAATTGGCTTGCTTAAATAATATTTACGGTTTGCTAATATTAAATGAGACTTTATATCGTAAAATCTCTTGATATCGTTAATAATGTATTGCCACATGTACTTTTGTTTCAAAGCAGACGATAGATTAATAAATCTAGGCTACAATGAATTTAAATTTAAAATTTTTGTATTCAATTATATGATATATATTAATATTAATATAAATATATAATATAATATTAATATAAATATATTAACAAATTAAAAGATGCATAAAATTAAATTTATTAATGCATTATTTTATACTTACTTAGCTAAGTACTGGTTAACGTCCGTTGCCTCGACCTTCTTGCGTAATAATGATTCTATCTTTGCGTCCCAACGGTATTAGGGTAAGTATTAGCTTTCACCATAGAAACAAAAACAGATGATAACAGATATAAGCTTTAGTCCTTGGCTTATATTTACATGCTTATACTTATATGCTCATATTTAGGAACGTTCCACATCGAGAACGTTCGAGAATCTTCGAAAGAATAATCGAATCCGTAACACGAATAAATTAATACTCGATTAATGAGAAGTCGATTAATAAGAAGTCGATTAACGAGAAGTCGATTAACGAGAAGTCGATTAACGAGAAGTCGATTAACGAGAAAAGTCGGGGTTCGATACTTTTCTAGTCATGCGCTTCAAGTCGAGCGATCAGCGAGTCGATACTGCGCGAAGCGGCTGGCTTTAAGTCGAAATGAAATAGAGATTTCGCATGTTTCATTCGTGAGTAGGACGCGTCGCTATCGATTTATTGCGGGCGTAACATTGCAAAGACTCAAATATTAATGTCATCGGCAAATAATAATCATATTTATTACATACATACATTGTGAAATATGCAATTATTTGTAATACGCATATTCATTATTGTTAATATTCGCTTTGAAACAAAAGTAGATGTAAGTAGATATATCACTATCGATATAAAGAGAATAATTTTAGATAATTTAGTATATGTAATATGATAATTTCGTATAATATATATTCGTATATATAATTTACGTATATATATTATAATATTTATGTCTCATATAACATTTATATCCGCATGTCAAAATGAAGAAAAAAATTATGTATCAACGCACACTACCGATCACTTGCTTAGTTCGCTATGACCGTTTCGACTTCGCGAAACGAAAGTGACGCTATTGCGAAATATCTCGTATTCCGCGAGGAATCATTCGAGCCGCGCAGTACGAATTGTTAGAACGTCTTTGATAAAATTCGCAATGTTTGTAACCTCGATATTGAATTAAGATATATATTAGATGGAAAAGTCTAAAAATTTAGTCTGTTCGACTATTAAAATCTTACATGATTTGAGTTCAGATTGGCGTAAGCCAGATCGGTTTCTATCTGTAAATAATTATGATATAATTGTACGAAAGGACTTTATTTTCATTAATAGTTAAAATGATTAATTATTAGAATATTAATTAAAAATAAAATTTTAATTATAATTAAGTTAATTTATGATTTTATTATTATCTTGGCAGATTAGTGTAGTAAATTTAGCCCGTTAGCTACAATTCTTGACTTTTGCTTATCATCGGCTTATCCCGCAACCGGCAAGTAAATATAAATTGAATATACATTAATACTAAAGGTAATATAATTTTTCAACATATATATATTAATTCATCGTACCGTACACGAGGTAAAATCCCTCGTATATAAATTACCATCACTATTATAAAACACAATAAAATTATAAATAAACTAGAATAAACTAAATTAGTAAATAAAAATTAAGTAATTAAACAAAAAAAATAATTCTACCATATTCTGCAATAAAAATTAAAGCAAATTCAACTCCGTAATATTCGATATTAAACACAGAAACTAACTCAGACTCTCCTTCAACTAAATCTATAGGATTCCGATTTATCTCTGCTAAAATACTAATAAAAAAACAAAAAAATATCGGCATTAAAGTTACAATATTTCATACATATAATTGTCAAATCCTTAAATCAACTAATGAATAACTTTCTCTTAAAATTATAACTCTGAAAATAATTAATATAAATTTTACCTCATAAGAAATACATTGAGCAATAAACCGAATTGCCCCCATTAAAGAAAAAATTGAATTTGAACTTCATCCAATTATTATAATTATAAACCCACTTAAACTTATTAAAATAAATATAATAATTATAGAATAATTTGTAGAATAAATATTAGTAACCCAAGATAAAAGCAATCAAGACATTAACATAAACACAATTAACATTAAAGACAAATAAATTATAAAATTATAAAATTATAAATTATAAATTATAATAAATTATAAAATTAGCCTTAAATCAATTTGCTACTCTCCTTCCTTAATAATTTTAAACCATCACTAAAAGGCTGCAATAATCCCAAAAATCCAACTTTATTAGGTCCTTTACGAAATTGTAGGTATCTCAATATCTTTCGCTCAAGTATTGTTAAATAAGCTATCCCCACTATTACAAATAAAATTATTACAATAATCCTTAATACATTTAACAATAAATAAATTATTAACCTAAAATATATTATTATCTATATCATAAAGATATTTATTTAAATTCTAAATTTACTACACTAATCTGCCAAGATAACTCATAAATTATATCTACTAAGATATTTATTTAAATTCTAAATTTACTACACTAATTTGCCAAGATAATAATAAAATCATAAATTAACTTAATTATAATTAAAATTTTATTTTTAATTAATATTCTAATAATTAATCATTTTAACTATTAATGAAAATAAAGTCCTTTCGTACAATTATATCATAATTATTTACAGATAGAAACCGATCTGGCTTACGCCGATCTGAACTCAAATCATGTAAGATTTTAATAGTCGAACAGACTAAATTTTTAGACTTTTCCATCTAATATATATCTTAATTCAATATCGAGGTTACAAACATTTGCGAATTTTATCAAAGGCGTTCTAACAATACGTACGTCTCTTTATTCTTTAGAGTTGAGTACACCAAGTGAACAGATTTCAAAATTAAGAATAGTTACCTAGGCACTGCTTGCGTCTGTTACCTCGACCTTCTTGCACAACAATGACTCTATTCGATTTCTCTGCGTCCCAAATAAACTAGGTACCAGGTTTTACCGTATGAGCAAAAACAGACGACAACAATATTCTAGATATAAACCTTAGTTTTTGGCTCATATTTACATTTGGCTTATACTTACATCATATTTAGGTAGGAACTTTCCGCATCGAAAACGTTCGAGAATCTTACGAGAGAATAATCGTATCAGAATACGCAATATAGCGTCGAAAACGTTTGATAGCCTTACAAGGGAACAATCGTCTATCCGAATCCGTAATACCAATCATGCGAATTGTTGTGGTTGTGATCGCATGTCAAGGGAACTTTATCATCCGGAACATAGAGAACAAGAATAAATTAAAACTAAATTAATGAGAAGTCGATCGATGAGAAAAGTCGGGTTTTAATACTTTTCTCGTCGTGCGCTCCAAGTCGAGCGATCAGCGCGTCGATACTAGCGCGAAGCGGCTGGCTTTAAGCCGAAATGAAATAGAGATTTCGAATGTTTCATTCGTGATCGTCGCTATCGATTTATTGCGGGCAAAACATCGCAAAGACTCACTGTCTTATAAATAATTTGGCAAATAAATAATCATATTTATTATACATTGTAAAATATGCAATTATTCGTAATAATATTCGTATATATAATTTACGTATATATCTTATAATATTTATGTCTCATATAACATTTATATCCGTATGTTAAAATGAAAAATAAAATTATGTATCACGCACCCTAAATGCAATTAAAGATCGTTATAACGAGATAAGATTCACGAGATGGCGCTGAATGAAAATCGTTGGTCAATTCCGGATCTAAAATCCATATTAGTTAGAACAGATTAAAAACATTCATGTTTTCCAAGATAAGACTTGCATGATAATCGCAAGATGAGAATCGGAAAGCAATTTGAGCAACGACATCAAGCTCATTTCACTTTGATTAATCGAATGCAAACCTCGTTACCCGCGACGAGAAATTTTGGTAACACATAGATGGCACTACCGAGCACTTGCCTAGTTCGCGCATGATCATTGACGTCCCGACTTCGAGAAACGAGAGGATTGATATTATTGCCTCGTCCGGTGGGATTGCTCATGCACGCGAGGAATCATGCGAATCGCAGAGTCCGCAGTGTGCGAGCTATTGTGGATCGTTGAGGTTGCGGTCGCGCGTCGAGGAAAGCTTATTATCAGGAACGCAAACAAGGTATATTAATATCATCATAAATTAATATCATCGATCGACGAGGCCAATCGAGACGTGAGACGTGACGGTTATCGATACTTTTCCTGTTATGCATTTCCAAATCGAATCGATCAGCGCACCGATATTCGTCGCGAAGCGGTTAACTTCAACGGGGAACGGAACGGACAAAGAAATTTCGAATGTTTCGTTCGTGAACGAATCGATTGCGACGCATTAAATGAATATATATATATATATATATATATATATATATATAGATATATTATATATAATAAATTATATAATAAATTATATATCTATATTGCGACACGTTGAATGAATATATATATATATATCTATAAAAGAGAAAGAAGATCCGGAAAGATTCAGTTTGGGAATCGGATCCAATTTGTAGAGATTCGTGCCCGCGGCTAGAATATTTAGATATTTAGATCCGAGTTACTTTTAGATTACGGATTGCACCATATATATATATATTTTATATATAATATATATGAGTATATATATATATATAAAAGAGAAAAGATATCCGGAAAAATTCAGTTTGGGAATCGGATCCAATTTGTAGAGATTCGTGCCCGCGGCTAGAATATTTAGATATTTAGATCCGAGCTACTTTTAGATTACGGATTACATCATTCTGATATCAGATTCAGAGATTAATTATTCAGAGATTAATTTGTTAAATTTCTTATCACGGATGCCTATCGGATATAGACTTCTGTACGTTATTTTCAAATTTATTAACTGCTGCTATTGACATTGCGTCAAGAGACAGCTGTTTACATTTCTTATCTTTCGTTTATTCTCATATTAACTCGAGGATATAATTTGGATATCATTAATAACCTTCAGAGCGATCCGTTTTAAATCCGTTTCAATTCGTCTTAGCCGAAAACGAATTATCACGCCCGACGTATTCCTCTTCCATTTCTCTTTCCATCTTCTTCGATCTTTTTTATCTTGCATGCATCTTCGCAGAGAATTGTACGTGCGCAATATCCGTCGAATTGCGTGAATTTGTGAGGACGATGTAACTTAAATCCTCTAGTCATCCTTAGAATGCATGATGGTTGGTTACGGCTACTGTGTTGCAATATATGACGAAGATGCCGAAAACGTGCGGGATGATACTTCAAACAATCGAAGGAACAATTGCAAAACTTCCTCGATGTCAGTTGACATTGAATTATCTCCTTCTGAGTGTTGAAGTAAATGTATAAATGTGTTCTTCAGCAAGATTTGGGTATGATCCGACTAAGAGTTAGTCTTACGGTTGGCTTTTCTCCGTCTTTCCGAGATTAACTCGAGCGCGCATCCTATTTCTATTCTATTTTGATATCAATGTTTTATCTATGAACAGATAAGATTCAATTTGATCTATTCAATCCATTCTTTTCTACAATCTAATTGTTATCTTTTTTCAACCGTCTGCATAATATACAACTCAGAGATATGGTTTTATACATTTTATATCGTTGAATTATATAGCGTTTTATATATCTCAATAAGTTATCGATAGATATTATCGCGAATGCTATCGTAACGAATTTACAAAAGAACGATAATTTTTCACAAAGGTGGAGGGGAAGAAAGCATAAGAGAGATCTTATTAATAATGATAATAAATATACGCGAGAGAGGATGAAGGAACAAGTTGAAATTCCGTTTCTGTGTCCGCGAGTCTTCGATTTCTAATGTTTTCTGCTACATTAATTTGATACGTAAATATTTTTGGATCATAATTACATTGGATTAGAAAACATTCGTCCCTGCGTCATTCTCCTACAATTTCATAAAGCAGATGATATACGTTTACAGTACTACTTCGTACATGTGCTTCAGGAATACGAAACGCGAAACGATAATCTCTGTATGAGAGTCGTTCAGTAACGAAGCAACAGATCGCGACCAAGATGTAGCTCGTCCCGGCGAAGACGGTCAAGCAGTTCTACAACACTTTGCCGATTACTGAAAAACATGTCTCCTTGAATCGTTACCAAATATTTACTAAATCGAATATACCAATGGAAAGAGAAAATATGGAGATCACGGTAAGAGAATATAACGACCTTATGTCTACGTACCTAGATAGCACATGTAATTAAAATAAATATGTTGTTATACGCGATTATATATCAGATCACTGTAAAATAATAATTAATGTAGAATTATATTCGATAATTATACATTATTCAATATGTGAATAATATGCATCGTATATGTTGTAGGCCAAAGAGAAAAAAAATACATCAAATATCTCGAATACTCGGAGAATCTGCACCAGTCTGATATCCGGCGCGATAGCGGATGCTCTGGCGAAAACCACTATAGCGCCGTTGGATCGCACAAAGATCAATTTTTAAATCTCAAAGCAACCTTACTCAGCCAAGGCGGCAGTGAACTTTATATTTAAAGCGTTGTACAGTGAGGATCTTTTAAGTCTGTGGCATGGAAACAGCGCTACCATGATCACGATCATCCCGTACTCGGCGGTGCAATTTAATTTGGATTTGATGCGGGCAAGAATGGCGGTGACTCTCAAGGCGGAGTACAAAGCTTTGCGTCAGAACTTCTGGCAATCTACGAAAAGGCGGGAATCTTAGCGTACTACCGCGGTTTTACCGCCACGGTCCTCGGTACTTAGTAGTTTTTGACAGTTCGGACCTACTGGTATATCCAGAGCCGTACGCTTGTTCACCTGCAGCGCCAGTCATATCATATACATGTGTACTGCCCATCATACTAGCTCCTAAGCCTTCTGTACGACGTTCTTGCAACACAGTATATAGTGCAGGTGTGTCACCACCCTCCATTTCGCTCTCGATTTTCTTCTTTCTCAATTCGATGGTTTCCGGTGTTTCCAATCCCGTTGGTATTGATGTGATGCCGCTTGGCGTTATCAAGCCTTCTGCACCAGGTGTAACTAATCCACTGGCGTCGCCGTCTCCGTCTTTTCCTTCTCCTTCGCCGCCTTCACCACCTTCTTCTGCGTCTTCATCCTCAGCTTCATCACCAGATGATTCTGACTCGGGTTCAACCCACAAGCCTCGATCTATTTCCTCGTCCAAAGCATCTGCACCAGACGTACGTGATATACCAAATACATCACCATATAATGGTCTACCTGTTTCATCTACAGGTGGTTTGCCCCATCCACCTGCATGGTAACCAAATGCACATCCTTCTGGAATGGGTGCATTTAATCCTGGTATCTTTAAATTTGGATAACTTGGTGGTGGACCATAACGTTGCATGGCTATGAGCCATGGTGGTGGTACTTTTTGGCAATTTGGACCTACTGGCATACCCAGAGCTGTACGCAATTCGTCCGACAATTCACCAGGCTTTTTTTCCTTCAAACGAGTCTCAAATTCTTTGCCCTCGTAATACAGATCTCCGTGTATCGTCGTACGTGGTTTTGTTTGCCACTTGAAGAATGCATCGTGCAATTTTTGATAATCAATATCAATTTTGCCCAATTTGGGTCTTGCTCGTTCTCTCATCTTTGCCTTTAATGTACGCGTATCGTCTCGTTCTTGTAAACTAGCTCGCATTTCTGTAATACCGGTACGCTTTATGAAATCTGGCAAATCGAAAGGAGGCTTCTCGATACCTCGTTTGCCTTGGAGATACTTTCGCTCAAAACACCAATGTCTTGGCACTGGAACCGTATTTCGATGCGCCTTCAACTGTACAAGAAGTTTTGAATCTCGCGCGGTCACATCATGCATCTCCACAACGTCGGGACGACCGACTAGTTGCTTCAATTCTGCTACGCTTAATCGGGTGAGTTTTTTAAGTTTTCGTTTGGATAAACGCGGAGTACCATTCTCACCACTATTCTGCTGTTGCTGTTGCTGATTTGTCTCATCGTCAAAATCATCTCAACAGAGGCACCTTACTTGGCACACCAGTACCAGTAGTATGTATACTTGTTACTGGTGGATATTGTCCAATAGGTTCAGCCTTGTCAGTTGCATCATTTGGATTTGGTTCCAGTTCTACCAATTTAAACGCTTCAAAGACTCTGGCATATTGCCGATACATTGGTTCTAGGTCAGTTATGCTTGGTACTTCTTGTATATATTCAATTTCGGGCATATCTTCTTTGTTGTTGGTATCTTCTGTATTATTCTTCTTTTGTTCAGCTTCTTTCTTTTCCATATTATGTTTCCTCCTTTTCGATTTTTTCTTCTTTTTTGTTTTATTTAAYTTATTTTCTACAATCTTCTTTGYMGTTGAGTCTTGCAGTTGYAATTCCGTTATAACATGTTCCARTGGGAATATACCTTCRTTATCATTYTTCGGTGATTTGTTTACAGAAAYRAYATCGTTAGGATCTCCACCAACTTCTTTAGTTCTCTCAGTTTTGAATGCCAAGGCTTGTTCCAAAGCTGCTGGAAGTTTAACAGATCCATTTTCTTCTTCTCCAATTCCATTGTCAATGTTCTGATTTTTTAATTCTGATAGAGGAGCTACTTTCAAGCTCAACAGACTTGGGAGAGTTGTAATGTCCATATCTGAAAAAGAGGAATATTGTATTAATACTCAAGGAAACAAAATTTATAAATAGTAATGAATATCTTTAAATCTGCGATTTCGCGTTTATCTTATTCATCATAATATTTGTCACATTAATCAAATTTAAACCTAAATATAAGCTTAAAATAAATATGGCCAAAACATATTTTTATATCTCTAAGTTTTTCTTTTTGACGACTCTTTTCAAGAATCTAGCTTGATGCGAATATAATTTTCAATATTATAATATTTAAATTCGGCTTTATCTTAAACATAGATGAAATTACTTCCCATTTAATAATATTAAATGGAACTTAAAATCTCTTTATATCGTTAATGATGTATTTTTGTTGCCACATGTACTGTTGTTTCAGACGATAGATTAATAATTCCAGGCTACAAAGAATTTAAATTTTAAATTGTTATATTCAATTGTATGTATCCAATTATATGATGTATATTAATATTAATATAAATACATGAACAAATTGAGAGATGCATAAAATTAAATTTATTAATGCATTATTTTATACAATAGTTTCTAGAAATCTCGTCCAAACTAGAGAAATAGAATCTTCAACAGAATTGCTTGATTCGATCAATTAAATCAACCATCGGGAATAATTGACAATAATTAGTTCGTTTCCTAGACACGATAAAGAAAATCAAAAATTTGCATGCGCAACAGAAAACGCAATTACAGATCTTTCTGATGAAATTCAGGCAATTGTATCAATTGCAAATGATTGATCACAAATCTAAAAGTTATAT
Organism: Eciton burchellii; assembly: GCA_020341155.1. Classification (NCBI taxonomy): domain Eukaryota; kingdom Metazoa; phylum Arthropoda; class Insecta; order Hymenoptera; family Formicidae; genus Eciton; species Eciton burchellii. The sequence goes on along the minus strand of JAHMML010000097.1, from coordinate 109,488 downwards.
TGACTAAAATAATTTCAATTTAAAGATAAGAATCGCACGATAATCACACAATAAGAATCAGAAGACAGGATCATTTCACTCTGATTAGTTAATTAATGTTTAATGTGCCTTCATACCATATCCGCGATGAGAGATCTTGGTAGTTTCTTAGTAGCAAAATTAGCAGAATGGTAGTAAATTATCTTAGTAAGATTTTAATAATTTTAATAATAGATCTCAGAAAGATTTTAGTAAACTGAAATGGAACTATCGATCACTTGCTTAGTTCGCGCATGACCGTTTCGACTTCGCGAAACAAAAGTGACACTATTGCATCGGCGGAATATCTCGTACTCGCGAGGAATCATGCGAGCCGCGCAGCGTACGAATCATGCGAATTGTTGTGGTTGTGATCGCATGGCAAGGAAACTTTATCATTCGAAATACAGAGAACAAGGTACAGATAAATTCATACTCGATTAATAAGAAGTCGATCGACGAGAAAAGTCGGGGTTCGATACTTTCTTCGTCGTGCGCTTCAAGTTGAGCGATCAGCGCGTCGATACCCGCGCGAAGCGGCTGGTTTTAAGCCGAAACGAAATAGGGATTTCGAATGTTCCATTTGTGGGTTCGACGCGTCGCTATCGATTTATTGCGGGTGTAACATCGCAAAGACTCAATGTCATCGGCAAATAAATAATCATATTTATTATACATTGTAAAATATGCAATTATTCGTAATACGCATATTCATTATTGGATTTATTAATATTCGCTTTGAAACAAAAGTAAATGTAAGTAGATATATCACTATCGATATAAAGAGAATAATTAACTTTTAGATAATTTCGTACGTATATATAATTTACATATATATTATAATATTTATGTCTCATATAACATTTATATCCGCATGTTAAAATGAAAAATAAAATTATGTATCAATGCACACTAAATGCAATTGCAGATCTTTATAACGAGATAAGATTCGCGAGATGGCGCTGATTGAAAATCGTTGGTCACTTCCGGATCTAAAATCCATATTAGTTAGAACAGATTAAAATCATTCATGTTTTTCAAGATAAGACTTGCATGATAATCGCAAGATGAGAATCGGAAAGCAATTTGAGCAACGACAACAAGCTCATTTCACTTTGATTAATCGAATGCAAACCTCGTTGCCCGCGACGAGAAATTTTGGTAACACATAGATGGCACTACCGAACACTTGCCTAGTTCGCGCATGACCATTGACGTCCCGACTTCGAGAAACGAGAGGATTGATATTATTGCCTCGTACGGTGGGATTGCTCATGCCCGCGAGGAATCATGCGAATCGCAGAGTCCGCAGTGTGCGAGCTATTGTGGATCGTTGAGGTTGCGATCGCGCGTCGAGGAAAGCTTATTATCAGGAACGCAAACAACAAGGTATACATAAATTAATATCATCGATCGACGAGGCCAATCGAGACGTGAGACGTGAGGGTTATCGATGCTTTTCCTGTGTCATGCGTCTCCGAACCGAATCGATCAGCGCACCGATATTCGTCGCGAAGCGGTTAACTTCAACGCGGAACGGAACGGACAAAGAAATTTCGAATGTTTCGTTGGTGAGCGAATCGATTGCGACGCGTTGAATGCCGCGAATGACGCGCCTTTGCGATGCGAGGAATGAATACCATCCGATTGCATAAAATGTATATCCGGTCACAGTTATGTGATCGTGACTTTAGGTTATTATCGACGCGCTCTGCACTCTGCAATATCCTATCATCGCCCTCTAATCCACGATGATGCAAGGGCCAAAGTGTAACTAGAGGGAGATATATAGAGATCATCGCGCGTCAATGTCAGCTGAGATCGGTGCAATTGGACCTTAAAATCACTTGCACGGACATCTTGGTTAATCGGTTCCGTAAATAACAGAGTCCAAAGGGCAAACGTATTTTATCAAGTCTTTAAGTGTTCATGTCTTCACTTACCGCATCCAAGTCTAATTTTTTAGAAGAATCGATTTTATCCTCCCGAATTAACGTTACGCGCGATCAGGCGATAATTAAATTCGATTACGTCCAAGCAGAAGAAGAAATAGCCATTAAATCCGAATGATTATTTGTTAATACATCGCAGAGACGTAAATGCTACTGATTGACGTTATTTGCTTAGCCTTCCAATCGGATTTAACTTCATAAAGATAATTCGAAACCGGAACACTGTCTCACCGACAGCTTCACTGAATTATATTTTTTTAATTAATTATCTTATCAAACGCTAATTATTAGAGCTAATTTTTCGTGTGCGAATTAAAACGTCGGATTTATTATGGTGGATTTATTAATATAATTAAGCGTCTGTTAATATTCACGTTTTATCAGAGGAAATGCACGCATTCGCGTAGTCGATGAGATTTTTCAGTCCCATTGTGGGGGACTTTCTTAATCTAACATTACATACATTCTCCGACTTTTCTAACTTGCTTAATTTGCTTTGTCAGAACGCAGAACAGAACAATGCGATGTATGTGATAATTTCACGCGCATTTGCATGCAATTGTCTTTTTACATGTTCAATTTACTTCGTGCATTATGTGCTGTCTCACATAGTTTGCAAGTATCTTCATATCGGCGATAACAGATACATTATGCAGGATTATCTTCATGCGTGTGTCGTTTCCTTCTTCTAACGTCTAATTCTGTAGCGTTTTAAGTTTTTGTAATTCTTTTTATGTATATATATATAAAAGAAAAAGAAAATCCGGAAAGATTCAGTTTGGGAATCGGATCCAATTTTTAGAGATTCGTGCCCGCGGCTAGAATAGATATATTTTAGATATTTAGATCCGAGCTACTTTTAGATTACGGATTACACCATTCACAGATATCAGATTCAGAGATTAATTTGTTAAATTTCTTATCACGGATGCCTATCAGATAAAGACTTGTGTACGATTATTTTTAGATTTATTTATTGCTGCCATTGACATTGCATCAAGAAACAGCTGTTTACATTTCTCATCTTTCGATTATTCTCGCATTAACTCGAGGATAAAATTTCGATATCGTTAATGATCTTCAGAGCGATCCGTTTCAAATCCGTCTTAGCCGAGAACGAATTATCACGCCCGACTTATTTCTCTTTCCATCTTCTTCAATCTTTTTTATCTTGCATGCATCTTCGCAGAGAATTGTACGTGCGCAATATCCGTCGATTTGCGTGAATTTGTGAGGACGATGCAACTTTAATCCCCTAATCACTATATCCTTACGATGCATGATGGTCGATGACGGCTACTGTGTTGCAATATATGACGAAGACGCCGAAAACGCGCGCGATGATACTTCAAACGATCGAAGAAACAATTGCAAAACTTTCTCGATGTCATTTGACATTGAATTATCTCCCTCTGAGTGTTGAAATCTCGCTTTCTCAATGCGAAGTTAAGCGTTCCGCTATAATCTATCTATTTATATCACGGTTATTTTTCGCTTCTTAGAAGTAAATGTATAAATGTGTTCTTCAGCAAGATTTGGGTGTAATCCGACTAAAAGTTAGTCCTACGGTTGGCTTTTTTCCGTCTTTCCGAGATCAACTCGAGCGCGCATCCTATTTCGATTCTATTTTGATATCAATGTTTTATCTATGAACAGATAAGATTCAATTTGATCTATTCGATCTATTCTTTCCTACAATCTAATTGTTATCTTATTCCAACCGTCTGCATAATATACAACTCAGCGATATGGTTTTATATATTTTATATCGTTGAATTATATAGCGTTTTATATCATTACTCAATAAATTATCGATAGATATTATCGCGAATGCTATCGTAACGAATTTACAAACGAACGATAATTTTTCACAAAGGGGGGGGGGAAGAAAGCATAAGAGAGATCTTATTAATAACGATAATAAATATACGCGAGAGAGGATGAAGGAACAAGTTGAAATTCCGTTTCTGTGTCCGCGAGTCTTCGATTTCTAATGTTTTCTGCTACATTAATTTGATACGTAAATATTTTTGGATCATAATTACATTGGATTAGAAAACATTCGTCCCTGCGTCATTCTCCCTACCTACAATTTCGTAAAGCAGATGATATACGTTTACAGTACTACTTCGCACGTGTGCGTCAGGAATACGAAACGCGAAACGATAATCTCTGTATGAGAGTCGTTCGGTAACGAAGCAACAGATCGCGACCAAAAATGAGCGAGCATGTAGCTCGTCCCGGCGAAGACGGTCAAGCAGTTCTACAACGCATATCCACTTTGCCGATTACTGAAAAACATGTCTCGTTGAATCGTTACCAAATACTTACCAAATCGAATACACCAATGGAAAGAGAAAATGTGGAGATCACGGTAAGAGAATATAACGACCTTATGTCTACGTAGCTAGATAGCACATATAATCAAAATAAATATGTTGTTATACGCGATTATATATCAGATCACTGTAAAATAATAATTAATGTAGAATTATATTCGATAATTATACGTTATTCAATATGTGAATAATATGCATCGTATATGTTGTAGGCCAAAGAGAAAAAAAATATGTCAAATATCTCGAATACTCAGAGAGTCTGCACCAGCTTGATATCGGGCGCGATAGCGGGTGCTCTGGCGAAAACCACTATAGCGCCGTTGGATCGCACAAAGATCAATTTTCAAATCTCAAAGCAACCTTACTCAGCCAAGGCGGCAGTGAACTTTATATTTAAAGCGTTGCACAGTGAGGGTCTTTTAAGTCTGTGGCGTGGAAACAGCGCTACCATGATCAGAATCATCCCGTACTCGGCGGTGCAATTTACAGCGCATGAACAATGGAAGCGGATTCTGTCCGTAAATGGTGCGGAAAGGTACAATCACGTAGAATCACGATTTCGGTAAAGATGTGAGATGAGTATAAAGACATGATCGTTGTGTGATCGTTGACATGATACCTAAATGTTTCCAGTAAAAAGCCGTGGGCGATCTTTCTGGCGGGTTCCCTTGCAGGTGTAACATCGCAAACGATGACTTATCCGTTGGATTTGATGCGGGCAAGAATGGCGGTGACTCTCAAGGCGGAGTACAAAACTTTGCGGCAGATCTTCTGGCAGATCTACGAAAAGGAGGGAATCCTAGCGTACTACCGCGGTTTTACCGCCACGATCCTCGGTGCTGTCCCGTATGCAGGCTGCAGCTTCTTCACGTATGACATGCTGAAAAATTTGCTAAGTGGTGAGTTATTGGTACATTCGCTTGATGAATTCGCTTGATACCCGCCGGCGGTGGCGGTGTTTTCACACATCTGCACATACACTCACCATGCACTCATTCGCCCATACGCATACATACGCGCATATCTACTCATATCCATTACACGCGCCTACATTACACTTGCGAAAAGAGGAGTCGTGAGTTATACGAATGAGAGTGGCTGTTGTATATGATCGTAAAGCAGGGTACCGGTGGGGAACGTCGGGGGCACCCTGTTTCCCCGTGATATTGGGACAGTACTTACTTTAATAGCGACGCGCTCATGTCGAGACAAGCCCGACTGGCAGCGTATTTCGAAGTGCTGCGTGCTTCATGTTCGATGATGGCTACGTGTCGATGAACAGTGTACACGGTGTCTGTTCCGGGATTCTCGACCTCGCTCATTTGCGGTGGCATCGCTGGAATGATCGGTCAGACAAGCAGCTATCCACTGGACATTGTGCGGCGAAGAATGCAGACATCGGCGATCAAGGGACAGCATTATCATACGGTCAGGTCGACTATTGTGAAAATTTACACGTGAGTTAATTTAAACCATTTTAAACAATCTCAGATCGCTCAGTAATGATATATATATATCCTTAAATCGTTACATTCTGCGTTTTACAGAGAGGAAGGAATAATGGCTTTTTACAAAGGCTTGAGTATGAATTGGGTAAAGGGACCCATTGCAGTTGGAATCAGCTTTGCTACGCACGATACAATACGAGATATGCTGAGAAAGATCATTCTCAAAGACGGAGAAACGTAGAATTAACAGAATGATAGGACATTTAAAAAATAGTGGTAATTACCGAATAATAACAATCGCCAGTAATTATATCATGTAATTATTAATAATTATATTATGTCTTGTAATTATAATTATTAATAATTATATCATATGTATATATTATTATATCCATTATATATCAGATCTTATTTTGAAATTGGATAAATCTCAGCATAAATTTTTTTTAAATGATTTGAGGAAAAGAAAGAAGACGGATCATGCACGATCATGTCGTTGCTGACGATGATACGAGATGTTACGTTAGTTGTATTATTTTATCATTATAACAACTTGACGAGAGAATAGCTATGTTACTTTATAAGGGCATTTCTCCAAAGGCAGCAGGAGATTGTTAGTACAAATTGTTAAATATTATGTATATATTGTTATTCCAAACATTATAGACATTGTTAACATTAGAAATACATGATATATATGTGCAAAGATAAAACGGTAACATGTGCTCTATTTGATTCGGTAATATAACGAAATATCGTTTCTCTGACTTATCCCAGTAGCTTTTATATATATGCCATTATATATATGTATATTCATGAATAGATTGTGTCGAAACGTTTAACGTTTCTTGATTACTGATTCGCTTCGATTTTGCGAACATCTGATACAACGAAAAAGCCGATTTAGTTTGCATCCAAAGATACATGTGCAAACGAAAAATTTTACAGAAAATAGATGGCAGTTTTAATATACTCAAGAAAATATTCAAAGAATGATTATTTTTAAGATTATGATTATTTTCATACCACAAAAACCACATATATATGTACATTCTCTAAGATAAATTTATGTTTGAAGTTGAAATCAACTGAAAAAAAATTGAGATCTTATTCGATTGATAATATTCACAATATAATTAATTAATTAATCTAAATATGTTTAAATAAATCCATGTCTGCTTTTCTAAAAAACGACAACTTGATAGAGACAATAAATCTTAGAAAATCTTTAAAGTATAAAAAAGTTTACGTTGTTGCATATCCACGTTAAAATCAATTATTAACGATTTTTAACAATATTTTTACTATGATTGTTAATATCAAAGAGTGAATTTATTTTATTTACATAAATATGATCATTAAAAAATTTTATGTTAAATATTGTAAATTACATTGTAAATGATAAATCTATTTTTTGATAATGTAATTTAAATATTTAACCTGTATTTCGCAGACAAATACTTTTTAAATATGTATATATTCTTAAGTACTGTACCATTTTATGCTGAGCTAAAACCTATGGACTGAAAGTATAAAATAATAAAAAGTGGAGAATGGTTACATTTCGCATCGATTGAAAAAAAAAATTAATTTTCGATTGATTTCATCAATGCGAAAAGTCCATGTCTTCTTATGTAATATGTTATATTGTAATTTGTAATATGTATCTAAATAGTTTTATTAACGAATCATTAGATCTTTGATAATGCAACGTTATTTTTTTAGCTATTGATTTATCAATGAATGTTATCAAAACTAACGTCAATTATAATACATGTATTGTAAAAACAATGATTTATTTCTTTAAATTTTGTAGTTTATTTGCAATCATTGTATTGATTAATGAAAAGTTCTGTAGCAAATATATAAATTTTATACAGTATATAGTTTATGTGTATCCAAATTTATATTTTTCTCTTACAATTATACATTAAAAATAGAGAAAAGCTCTTAGTTTTTAAGAACACGCGCTATAATATAATTTTAATAGTAATATTACCATTAGAATTATTTGATACATATTTATAATGTATATTAATAACTTGGAAAAATGATTCTCATTTTACAATCCTGCATAAGACTGAGGTCTAGTACAGTACAAATAAAAACAAAATATTTCAATCCTTATATAATAAATTCGATAAAAATAATGTAAAGATATAGATATCATATGGATAATATAAAAAATTTTTTTCTTTTCTTTTTTTTTCTTTTTTGGAAACCAAGACAATTTTATTAAAACACGTAATTTATTGAAGAATTATTCAAAAAAATTCTTTTTGTGCACATAAATTAACTTAAGGTCAGGGCATTTATTTACAATTTATATTACTCGCAGAACATATCTCTATTTTCGTCCATTATTTCCCGTTCATTTGAAATGCACATACATGAAAACACGAGTTTTTCTGCTTACACGTTCTGTTTCTCATTACTATATGTACTATATGTACAGAATATATTACTTCGGCTTCGTTTCTTGATCATTAACATATCTTATATAAATCTCTCGCTCGTCGCTACCACCTGGTGGGATTTCAGCTTCGTTCAAATACGACACACCTATCGCAAGTACGGAACCATCGTGACTGAAACTCAATGCCGCCACGCCAGCATTGTATCGATGGAATTGACACAAGCGTTTTTTGTTGAAACCGTCCCAGATATTCACGTAACCGTCTGAACCACCAGTGGCAAATGTGTTATACGCAGAATGGAAGCTGATAGCATTTACTGGATAAATATGTTCGATATTATTTTCTTTTATTCTGTGACATTTAAATGCATATTTTTTCTTCTGTGCTTCCGGCATCGTATCGAGGTATTCAACGGCGACGCGACCCTCTATGCTACTTAACACATATCCCTAGATGTAAACAAGAAAAAGAATGTAATACATGGCTTATTACAAATGACACTGACTGAAAGAATTGTGTAGCAATTATGTACAACATTTGCTGCTAAACATACCTGTTCATTAGGGAAACCTTTGATGCATCGTGTTTGATATTTTAAACTACTTTCTCGCCTCTGAAACATGCCTGCCATGTTCCTCAAATCCCAAATGCAAACTTTCCGCTTTGCAGTACCAACCACAAATTTATCTCCACAGACAGATAAAGCGAGAACCACGTCTGGTTGCAAATAGCTACCGACACAAGTAGGTGTTCGTGGATCCCATAATTTTACCGCTGCATCCCAACCACCAGTTAATATTGCGTTTACTGCTGCGCAATATTCAATCTTCCTAATCGGTTTGTCATGTGTACCCATTATGGACTCTACAAAAAAATTTATACGATATACACTTGCAAAATTAACAATGTATAATAAATAATAAGATTTTATGAACATGAACAATACCAGTATTGCTATTTATGTCGTACATCTTCAAGGTATTGCCTAAACCACCGCTATAAGCATGAACAGCATCCTATAAACAATTTTACATTACAGAACGTTACCAGACGCATAACAATAAGCCATAAGTATGGGCTTACCTGAAATGCAACATCTAATACTGGCAAATCATGATTATATTTCAGTCGTAGCGTATTTGCATGTATGTCGTACAATCGTACTGTACTATCCCACGACGACACTAATAAAAACTGCGTAGAGTTTGGTCCAAATTCTACCGCGGAGATCGCGTCGGTTGGCGGTGACTTTATCTTAAATTCAGTCCTGGATTCCATCCTACACATTCACCAATATTACATAGTCAGTAGTCATCAATATTACAAATCACTATTATATAATAAATACGAATCACAGAAGGAAATTTAAAAGATAGTAGAGTGAGACATTAAAATATTTTTTATTTTTCCTTGGATCATAGCATTATAAGTTGTAATATAAGCAAGAAACAAACATTTATTTTTTATGATCTATGTAAACACAACATAACCTATCATCTCGACGCGAACACAGTCAAAATTTAATCCATGTACTTACTTGATATAAAGCTAAGTTAAGAACGTTAAAAAAGTTGAGCCTCTGATTAATGTATAGTATAAATATCTACGATTGTAAAATATATGTGGTAATGTAATTAATGTAATTAAAAAAAGAGAACTCCACGCAACATAAGTCCCCATATATCGCGGGTAGAACTCCGCTACAGTATACATTACTTTAGTATACTATTGCAGTATACACTCTTTTGAGCAATGATAAACTACCATGTAAATATTTCGATCAATTCAACGTATTATTTGAAATAGATAAAAAAAAAGATACATTTGCATTACTTAAAGGGATCGTAATACAAATTCAGAACTTTTGTAAGTGAGAATAAAGAATAATATTGATGCCAGTTTATAACAGAAAATTTGGCAAAAGAACTAATTTGTTATTTAATATAAATTTGCAATATAGATCGGCATAAGTTTATAAAATCGTGAACGTTTCACAATTATTTTGTATATATTTTATAACAAAACATTTGATTTTTTAATATTTTTTGCATTTCGTTTCCAATTTTTTTTATTTAATTTTGATCGACGTAAATGTAACTTACATTTGCGAATTCTCATTTGTATCACTCGCCAAATAATATCATATGAAGCTAGTTTATATTTCTTGAGGCAATGCGATAAGCTAACTATTGTTGATCAGAATTTGAATCAATCATATTCTATCTAACAAGAAACTTTTCTAGAGTTTTCTGGGGATGTTACAAATTTCCCATTATTTCCCATAAAGGCGCGCTGAAGAAGTATATTACTACCAGTAATAGTTTGGCAGCACGGAGCACTGTATGTAGAAGTCTTTTTGTAAATCGCAGTCAACAAAATGGCAGAGAAATCACGTTCGCGTGTGGCGCAAACAGAAGATTTATCAAATGTTGAGTTTGAAACCAGTGAAGATGTCGAAGTTATTCCCACCTTTGATAATATGGGTTTGCGTGATGAATTATTACGCGGAATCTACGCATACGGTACGGCATTTTTCATCCATTATATCAATTTAACCTTACTTTTCTGGCTATTTGGAGAACATACGTATGATGTTATTTTATCTGCTGGATATCAGCTGAATTTGTTTATCCATCATATCCTTGCCATCATACCAGCTATGTTACTTATATGTAGCTTGGCTTGGCTTCAAACAGTACAGGCATTGATAATAGGATAAATAGAAGTCATCTAGTAAATAAATACGAAGGAGACCATTGCTGTTGCAATATAAATGAAAAAATGCATGATGAAGAAATGTAATTGCAATTGCATATTCAACAACGTCTGTAGAGAAAATATTTTAATCTAACTTCTTTCATACAACATGATCCTAATCTGAGGCTATGTTAATAACGGTATATGTTGGGATATAATCTTTATTTTTGGCAATAAAGGACCATGTGAGAAAGATAGCGTTTATTCTATCATAAAAATATAGCAGGTCAATCAACAATGATCAGTGAATACACAATTCTTTCCTAGTAAGCAAATAAGTAAACAAATTTAGCATCGGAGACATACATGTGATAGATAAAACAGCATCATATGTTGTAGGCTTAACTGTTTTAGATAAGCAATGATACTTATTGGAAATGTTAATTATATATGAAAATATTAATATTTAGTAATTTATTTGCAATATATATATTTCTCTAGTTTACCAAATTTATTTCTTCAACTGAAATACATGTAAACAAAATATTTGTTATATTTCCTGTATTCTTATATCTCTAGGTTTTGAAAAGCCATCCGCTATCCAGCAAAGGTCTATTAAACCCATTATGAAAGGTAGGGATGTCATAGCGCAGGCACAATCTGGTACAGGAAAAACTGCTACCTTTTCGATTGCGATATTGCAATCGTTGGATACCCAGGTACGAGAAACTCAAGTTCTGGTTTTGTCTCCAACTCGAGAACTTGCTACTCAAATTCAGAAAGTTATACTTGCATTGGGAGACTTTATGAATGTACAATGTCACGCATGTATCGGTGGCACAAATCTTGGGGAAGATATTAGAAAACTTGATTATGGTCAACATGTTGTATCTGGTACACCTGGTAGAGTATTTGGTAAGTGTCAAGGCTTAATTTTAATTGCATGCTTTGAAAAAATCTTGATTTAATTAATTTGTGTGTAATTTTTATAGATATGATTAAAAGGCGGGTACTTAGAACTAGAGCTATAAAAATGCTCGTATTAGACGAATCTGATGAAATGTTGAACAAAGGTTTCAAGGAGCAAATTTACGATGTGTACCGATATTTACCACCAGCAACGCAAGTTGTTTTAGTTTCAGCTACTTTACCACATGAAATTCTAGAGATGACTAGTAAATTTATGACAGACCCTATTCGTATCCTCGTCAAACGGTAAGTAATCCTTTTCATCTCGCACATTGTTAAAACATTAATGATCTAAAGTTAACATCGAAGATCTAAATATTCAATTTTAATTATTCGTGTAGTGATGAATTGACATTGGAAGGAATCAAGCAATTCTTCGTCGCAGTAGAACGAGAAGAGTGGAAATTTGATACACTATGCGATTTGTATGACACATTAACTATAACGCAAGCAGTTATCTTTTGTAATACGAAACGTAAAGTGGACTGGTTGACGGAAAAAATGCGAGAGGCTAACTTTACGGTGTGTTCCATGCACGGAGACATGCCACAGAAAGAACGAGATAACATAATGAAAGAATTTCGATCTGGTCAAAGGTATGAGATTGCACTCTTAAAATGTAGTCTTAGAAGATGCATAATATTTTTATTTATAATATATTTCTTTCTTTGTAGTCGTGTATTAATCACAACAGATGTGTGGGCGAGAGGAATCGATGTTCAGCAAGTATCTCTCGTAATTAATTACGATCTACCAAACAATCGTGAATTATACATCCATAGAATAGGTCGATCAGGTCGTTTCGGTCGTAAAGGTGTATCAATCAATTTTGTGAAAACCGATGATATAAGAATTCTTCGGGATATCGAGCAGTATTATTCCACGCAGATAGATGAAATGCCTATGAACGTTGCAGATTTAATATAAAACACTTCTGAAAACAGTTAAAGATGTTGGAAAATTACATTACAAAGAATGTTGGAAAATATCATCACATGATATTTTTAGTACATACACACACACACACACACACACACACATACACCCATATATATATTATATATATCTTTTTTATGAATATTATTAATTAACTTGTGGAAGCACTTATCTGACGAGTTAAAAAAATTAGGAAATTTGCGTGGTCACAATAAAATATATCATCAAATATATCAGATGGATATCATATATTCATAGATGACATATTTTATCGTAATCAGACAATCTTTAATTTTTTTAACTTATAAAACTGCTTCCACAAGATAGTAATACTCATAAGACGACATGTATGTAAAAATGTTACATCGTGATACTTTCCAACATCTTTTAATCTTCGGAAACCTTTTCATAAACAGCATACATCGTTTTTAAGTTATCTCTAGTACATAATCTATTCTATAAGAACATTATAAACTCTGTAAGAAGTCTACTATAAATATATGATGATAAGCAGAAGAAATTATGTATCATTTTCGTATCGTACAAGAATATTACAACTATATTTATCTATAGTTATGTAAAAGCGAGTGTCTATATATAGTTATGTAAAAAAATTTTACAAATTGTATCTGTATGTCGGACACGCGCATATACTCTGACATAAATATTAGAAACTTTATTAAGTAAATATCTTGTTTTGTATATGAATTATATATATTATTAAAATATAATAAAAATATAAATATATGGATTTATGAATAATCAGGAAATGTTGCTAGAGTACTTTACCTAAATTAATAATTTTTTGATTTTAATATTAATCAAGAAATATTAACATAGAAATGAGAAATGTTAAAATAATATTTAGTAATATCCTGCGGTTGTGGCGATGAAAATAATCAATAACTGGTGGCAATCCCACAGCTCAGATGGCAGCCCGGCAGTATGTAGTAGCGTGAATTGAGCCAGAGAAAGACAAAATAGGAAAGCTAGATATTTCGTTAAATGTGACTTTAATGATATTTTATGAGTGTGATATATTGCGTTAAAAATGTGGCAAACACAATCAGAATATAACGATGTGATCGGTGATAAAAGTAACTGGTATGTTTTCATGATAATAATATCGAAAGTGTGCTAGTAAATGCTGCCGATGGTATATACATGCACGATGATCGCAAAGAAAATTTCAAATCAAAAAGGTAAATGTTGCAAATACGCGCATATAGAAAGCTATTTTTCAATAGCACATCTGTGGCAATAACACAAGTGTGTGTGTGTGTATAACTTTAATTTGCTTTTATCATCGCCGAATAGATTTTACAATCAATTAATGACTAAACTAAAGAGTAAAGGAAAAAATGGAACAACAAAATGATTGCTCGGTCCAAAGAGGACAACCATTGCGTCGCTATCCAAATGATTACAAGGCGGAGGAACACTCGTCTTCCTGTACATACGTCTAAATTTGAAATTATATAAAAATAACGATTTATCACATTATACTTATCATTCCCCTTTCTTGTTTTGCGCTGTTTTTGTTTGCAGTGAATAAAACGATAACAAATCAGTCACAGTATTCAAATACTGGGAGACCAACGGTATGCATAGCTGTGTATCTAATGACAGGGGTATTTCTAACAATGGAAGTTGAACAGAATGCTACTGCACAGCAAATTTTCACAATAGTACAATCGGAAGCGGAACTAAGTTTAACAAGGTTTCCCGCAGTGACCGCCACACCAGTTTTCGCGCTCTGGATGTGCTCCTCGCAGCTGGAGGTTCAGTTATGTCATACACACAAACCTGTGGAATTGGCTGCAAAGTGGAATTATTTCGTGAATAAATATAGCTGTCACGCAGAAGATTCAGACGAAGAACCTTTGTTACACTTTCGTAGAAATATATTTCTCTCTAGGTCGGAGGAAGAACAAATTAAAGACACGAAAATACTCGAACTGCTCTATGCGGAAGCTAAACATAACGTTCTGCAGGGTAAGTGGTTTCAACAGATGCTGATCCGTTTGAAAAAATTGAGATTGCATTAAGGATATGAAAATAAATGACTATGAATAAATTACTACGGATAAGTAAAAGTGTAAAGTTAAGATGTAAAGTTCCACAGTGAATTCTAATTGAAATACATAAAATTCCATAGTCTTAATTGTATCTTCCAGGACGATATGCGTGTGATGGTCCCGCACGTTATGCCAGTCTAGGTGCTTTGCAAGCCCGAATTGAATTGGGACCATACAACGCGCAAAGTCACACCTTAGCATTTTTCAGAAGACATCGTAGTCGATTTTTACCATATCATCATGCTTTCCCCAGTCTTCTCTTGGGACTGGGACTTGGGCTCGGATTGGTAGGTGGCAAAGGAGCGCCCGAGGCGCATCTTTTGGAGCAATACAAGCGAATACCTAGTCATAACGGCAGCGCGAACGCGAATCCAAAGAAACTGATTAGAAAGTATCTGGAATTCTGCTGGAATTTACCCTGCTACGGCGCAGCCTTCTTCCAAGGGCAGATCGAGCGTCCTGTAAGAGGCCTCGCTTCATGGATCACCAATCGAGATATGCAGATCCTCATCGCGATTAACACGTCCGGAGTATACATAGTTGATGATGTGCAATGCGTAAGTACGTAATGGAGGATCTCACTTAAATACGATAATGTTGCGATAGCGATAATATGCATTAAAAACAGTACGCATATCTATAAATGGCGCAGTAACATTTGAAATATATTTATGTAGAGCTTGCTATTAGGGTTAAAATATTCGGAACTGAGTTGGGAGATGGCAAAACCTTCGGACGAGAATAATCCAGACTGCCTGCCTTGCCTGTTCCTACAATTCCCAGTACGGGAGAACGGAGCACGTGTCTACAAGATCCTACAGGTGTTCTCCAGACAGGTAGAGTTTTCTTCTTCTCTTTTAGGAATAATATGCTTTTTCTTTTTTAGGGATAATGTACCGAACGATGTCAACTTTACGGTTAAAATGTGTCACACAATAGGAAATGATGTTCTAGGCGCCAATGATGGATATCTTAATATCCGGGTTTGCCGAGGATTATCGTCATCAATGCGTCAACAATGACACCAATAATGAGCAGGATCACCCGCTGGTTTCTCCGTGCGGAAGCTTTACTAATAAACTCAGCAAATTTACGCTGGCTACCTTCGACGATGAGGGTAATGAGACAAAACTGTAAGATAGCGTAGCGTCACTTTATTTATGTTCCTAAAATGGTTTTAGGTCGATGCATCGGTCAAATGGGCTCGTGGTCTTTTCGCTAAGTAAGCATTGTGATTGTGATGTATCACAATCACGCCGATTATGTGTCTCCCTGATAATACGCAAAATGAATATAATTCTTTTTAATACGCAAGAAGTCTGCCCACGTGTGGACTGATGTCCTTTACACTTACTTAGACATTCGATATCATGAATAAATGCTTTCTCGATGGTTAGAATGGATAGTGTTCTAATTTCTCCACCAAGGCCTTGTATTTCTTTGGCACCAATTCTCTGTGCCGAGCGAGATATGCTTCCAATACGTGCACAATGAAACTTATCTCATTGATTTTGGCTAATAGCTGTTCCTCCTCCGCTTTTGTTAAAGTCTACACACAGATGTTATCCGTGATGATTATATGATTGCCTAAACGAATAGCATCTTGTTGAATAAAACTTGTTTACCTCCGTCATTTGAGCTTGCGCTTTCTCCAGTTCTGCAGTGCGCTTTTCGATCATACGTACGATACGATTTGCCTTATCAACAGATTGCTGCTTAAAATGAGTCAAGCAGTGATCTTTTAGCAAATACTCCTGTATTACGGTGACGTGTGTTGGATTGCCCATTCGCGCCAAGAATGGCCCTAATGGGTTGACTTCTAGCTCGGGCGTAATTATTTTAGTTGGACGCTTCACTGCTTCCTAAAAAATATCATGGAACTCACTAACATAGAATCTGATGATCCGATGATCGATGGATACCATTTCTAATGCAGTTATCACGTCGACTATTCGATTTTCATCGAACAATCTGATCGTGAGCTCCAGATTCAGGATGTCGTCAGCTCGTCGTTTCAGGAATGCCGCAATTTCGGTTTCGGCATTTCTGATGTAGGACACGGCATAATTCTCGTCGTCCAGATATTTTTGAAGATCATAAAAGAGGTCGAGTTCTTTTTCCAGCGGGGCGAGTGCATCCGGCTGTGGGACATGAAATTACATATCCATTACATATACGTTTCAATGCGAAAAAAATGTATCGAGATTTTTGTCCTTTGAGAATTTACGTCGTATCCATAGGCCATCGAAGGATCTAGGACCAAGCTTTCCCTCTGTGCTATCAATGGTTTTATGAAAGTGCGCGTGGCTCTGGAACATCGGTCCTTTTCATAATGATAGTTGATGAGAATCTTGTTCTCGACCATGTCGAATACACGGATCGCTACATCTTTGGAAGCTGGAATCGCTGCGTTCCTATAATACTTGTCGATAATTTTCTATAAACAAACGATCGTCACGATTTTCATTCGCGTAAAATTAAAACAAGTTTTATGCAAAAAGTATTACAGCGATATGTCGAAAGTGGATATCTTTTGGATTGGCTTCCTCCGAATTGGCCATAAACTCCGCATGTCTGTTGAAATAATGCAAAATGTTGACTGACGTACCGTTACAGCCGTTACACACGAGAAAGAGTACATAAAGTCAAACGAGAGTGAAAACGAGAGTGCGGCTTACCTGTAGTAAAGGAGATCTTCGCGATCTACATAGTGTTGAGTTAAGTGTAATGGACCTGTATCAATGCGCGACAGTCCATCAACCTGCGCTCTGTCATAAAAATCAATGACCCTTTCGCTGTCTATCGTTTCATTTTTGGATGCAATGTAGCGATGCACTGCCGATATTTGGCGTTAGCACGAAGCGAGACACACACACATGTAACAACGTGACATACCGTGATTTAGATTGTACCTTTACAATGATCCGATCGCCCTCGCTCGAAAAAATCCGTGACGGTATCCTTGTCGAAATCCCTCCTGGTTTCTACAAGATTGTCGTTTCGGTGCAAATATTTTTCGTAGCCGTACAGAGGGGCGGTATACTCGTAATCGTCGTAAGTGGTTATCCGCTGGATCAGGCCGTCCATTTGAAAGTACGGCGCGTACAATTCCACCTTGGTCTTCTTATAAAACATCGTCTTGGAGCCTCGCGGATATTGTCTCTCGTAATCTGAAACGGCGTGAATAATCCACTTACACTTGCCTGTAGGACCCGATTCGAGAAAGGAAATTGGCAATTGTTGCGCGCATACCTATACTCTCAATTTGAATTTCGTTTACGTATGAAGCCGGCATGTCCAGATGCTTCTGTTGTTGCACGAACGCTTCGTCGATCTCGCTCGTATCTATCTCCGTGGTGTAGGGCTCGCCAGGAAGCAAGTGCTCCCATAATCGAACATTGTTCAGATCCCAGTTGATGTCCGCGGAACCCTTCCCGCGGGGCTGCATATTCACCCAGTAATTCCGATTGTTCCAAACGCTCTCCACTCCGGGATACAGCGAATTGACCTCTTGGTTGATCGGGTAAGATATGCCGGAAGATGGCTCGATAAAAGTCGGCCCGACGATTTCTTCATCCCTCAGACCCCCCGGCAGAAGAAGCACCCACGCGTGCACCCTGCGGCCGAAATATTTGTCCGGCCGCGGACGCTCGGATTCCTGAAAATCGGTAGCGCACGAATAATTAAGACCGGCATATGGATAATGCGCGCATTGTCGCGGGGACCGACAAAATAAAAATGCGTTAACGACACGCGAAAGGAGTTCTTTCCTCGTTTCTTTTTTTTCTCTTTTTCTTTTTTTATTTCAGTGCCACCAAAGGAAGCGTATTCCTGTTGGAGTTTGGATTTGGATTGGGATTCGAATGAAAATTGAATTATGTAATAAATCTTTCGGCGATCGGCTCATGCCTACTGCGATCATTTTCTGTCGTTCCTCTTCCTTGTATCGCAATTCTAATTCTTTCCTCTTCTCCTCGAGATCCTCCAACCCTTGGAGAAATTGGCTTTTAAAAGTTAGTGCCGGTTTTAATCGATATTTGCAGTTTTCTGGCACATCAGTCGTCGGCGGTGGTGTTTCCTCCGCTTCCTCCTCCTTCTCCGGGAGATACGGACAGGTTATTTTGGTCAAATCGCAAAAGACTTGCTCGCGCGATGCATATCCGCTTACTACGAACGCGTTGTAGCCTTGGCCCAACAGCAAGCTCACGAAAACTGTCGCGCATTCGAAGCTGTTGCCCTTTTGGTAATGCAATACCCACGTCGGCGAGCGTAAATATTCCGGCTGAAAGGAAAATCGCGATTCTTAGTTTCGTAATAAGATTTCGGAATGATTATTGTAGCGGTACTTGATGTAGTGTTTTCGCGACTTTGAAAGAGCTTGTCATTAAAGTCCTTGTTGTCAGAAAAAGAAAAGAAGGGAAAAAGAAAGAAATTTTTAATAATCTGGATAATTTTAATAATTTAGAAGCGAGTACGCGCACGCGCGCGCGTATGAGAGCATCTCTTAATATTTATTGATAACTGTGAGTCTGGTGTATCCATTATTGTCATCACTCACAGTTATTGGTAATTTATCATTATTATTAAACGGTTATATCGGTATCATGTCGGTACATTATCGACACGATCGGGGGAACAGCTTCATTGTTGATCGATAACTCGAAAAATTCGTTGTTATTACCAATAGCAATGTTATTGTTCGGCAAAAGGCAAAGAAATAGGAATCGAGAATCATAATCCAGAATGAATGACTATAGAGACATAATTTTAGTCTGTCGCGCTTGTTGCAAGTAAAGCAGTTTCCTTCTTTTACCGACTATGAGCAATCATGCAGTGCATCTACCAGCGTGTCTCGCGTCAGTCCAACAGAGAAGTAATAATAATAATAATACCAAAGAGTAAATACGTGAACACCACATTCAGTAATCGTCGACGGAACGGTAGGGTCTGTGAAACGGAGCGAGACAGAATGTATACAAGCAAACGTGGGGAGCACGTGGCATGGTGTTGCGTATCGTCCTCGGTCCATGACCTACGCCACTGTATTATAATCTACGTAGAATTTATTGCACCGTACAACGTGAACGCCGCATTCTCGTTTTCTCTTCTGACAGAGAGAGAGAGAGAGAGAGAGAGGGGGAGAGGGAGAGAGAGAGAGAATATGATGAAGAGGGAAAAAGAAGAGGGGAGAAAAAAAAGGAGGAAAAAAGAAAGAAAAAAACATAAAAAGCGAGAAGGAGAAATAGACAAGGAGGAAAGACGCGTACGCGTACGCGTACGTAATACGCGTGGTGTCCCAGCGATCGCGTTAAACACTCCTCCCCCCCCTCTCTTTCCACCGTTGCCGCCGCCGCCAACCCATTCTTCGCTCCTATCGCTCCCACCCCCAATATCCCGCCGTCATTCGCTTTTCTCTTCCTCTCTCGCTCTCTTTCTCTCTCTCTCTCTCTCTCTCTCTCTCTCTCTCTCTCCCTCTCCCCCCCTCTCTCTCCCTCGCTTCGCTCTCGCGCTCTTCAACTTTTTATCTTCGACAAATTGCCGAAGAGCAATCTCACGGGAAAATCCGCTGGATGGAGAGCCGTTGCGAAGCCGTGGACGCTCCTCTCTCGCGGATCCCGTCGCGATCCAAGATCGCGTTATATAGAGGGATTCTTTTTTTCGCAGCCGTGTAGTAGAGAAGCCTGGACGACGACTACGAGGACGACCACGACGACGACGACGACGACGACGACGACGACGACGACGACGACGACAACGACGACGACGATGAGGGTAGGGTAGAGAGATGGTCAGTGGGTGGCAGCAGCGGCAACGGTGGTATCCCTCGACCCTTTCGCCCACTTCCGCCCCCTCTGACCACCCGACCCAACCCATACCGAAGCAACCTACCTACCTCCCTTCCGTCACTTCCCTTCGCGCTTCCCTCATCGTCGCCGTTGCTCTCGGCCGTCTCACCCCGCACTTCGCCTCACCGCGCCGCGCCGCGCCGCGCCGCGCCGTCATTCCGTGCCTCCCCCTCCCCGCCCGTCCGCCCCGTCCGCCGGCCCCGCACGTCCCGCACGCCCCGCACGACCCACCCCCCCCCGGCCCTCCCCGCATCCCCCCGGGTCTGCCTCTGCCTCAGCCGCGCCGCGCCGCGCCGCGCCGCGCCGCCACGGCCCCGCGCGTCACCCTCATTCCGCGCGACCCCTTCGACCGGCATCCACGTGGGACGCAAGACGAGGGTGTGAGGTAGCAGACAACGCGGAGATACCACCGCGCCGCGGCAGCTGGCTCAGTGTTTCTCAACCACGAGCTTACGAGAGAGTACCGAGAGCGCGT
This sequence comes from Eciton burchellii, assembly GCA_020341155.1. Taxonomy (NCBI): domain Eukaryota; kingdom Metazoa; phylum Arthropoda; class Insecta; order Hymenoptera; family Formicidae; genus Eciton; species Eciton burchellii. The sequence continues at coordinate 88,313 of JAHMML010000097.1, read as the reverse complement.
CCGCGCTCCCATTCGCGCGAGCAGATAATTTACAACTCGGACTACATTGGACACACGCGCGCGCACTGGCGCGCGCGCGCGCGCGCGCACGCGCGCGTAAGACGGATATATCACGAAATACACGAAGCGCGGCAAGATGATAAATAGGCGACCACGTGGGGGATTTAACAGCCACTTTGGTACAAATTACGAGCGCGCTCTCGGTTCTCTGAGAAATTTTCCGCTTTTTCCCTCGCTATTCAGTCGCTCCTTTCGCTTCAGTTGGCTGACTCTCACCGTCGTCGTCGTCGTCGTCGTCGTCGTAATCGTTAGCGCTAATTCGTAATTCGTCTGCGATTCGTGAACGGAGGATGATTCCAATCGAATCCAATATGGCCCGCCTTGTAAATCCCTAATGAATTATAATGTTGGCCCGAGGAACGGGCCGCATCTTCCGATCGATGCGTTGACCCATTTCGTCAGGATCGTGATTTTTAACTCCGAGCCGAGCGCGATGCAAAACCGCGAGCGGCAAAATGGCGCGCGGTAACGAAGGCGCGAGGTTGTTAAGCGCGACGAAATCGTGCTTTAAAGCGGATGGAACCATAGGAGGCGAGTGGCGTCGCTCGTTCGGAGTCGCGAAAGATGGACGTCGCCGTCGCGCGATCCGTTGCGCTGTCTAAATATATCGCGCTCTCATCGACGTGCATCTCGTTGGCGACGCCGGTCGCCGCGCCGCGCGTTCGCCCGCGCGAGAGAGAATTTCTTCGCGCGGCGGATCGCGGATCTCTACATCCGATTTATACACGGTACGTCGCGTTACACGAGCGTCGCGTCGCGCTCACAGGGGAAACGAGCGAGCGGACCGATGATCAAAGTAGGACGCTCGAAAGCACGGATCGAAGCGCTGATTAGTCGGGGCTCCGAGCGAGGTGCTGCGAGATAGCGCTTTTCGGAGCGCCTCGATGTCGTGCCGCCGGTGCCGCGCGGCGTATCGAGGACGTTATCCATGGACCCGAGCGTGTCTGTGTGCGCCCCGCGCGCGCGCGCGCGCGCGAGCGTATATCGCGCCCGTGCGCGCCTGTGTGCGTGAACGCGCGAGGGAAGATGGAACGGCGGAGCGGACCGAGGGAGCAGCGCGGTCGGTGACGAAGGGAGGAGAGCTTGCTCTCGCGAGAGTGTACGAGAGACAGAACGACGGAGGGGGGAGAGTGACAGCCAATACAAGAGAGGGAGGGAGAGAGAGAGAGAGAGAGAGAGAGAGAGAGAGGGACGGAACGAGAGCCTAAATCAGGGGCGATCGCGCTGAGCGACGTCGCTATCTCTGAATATGCGAACCACTATTTGGCGTCCGCGGCGCGCACGTACCTAGTACCCCGTATTACTAGATACTAGATAGTACCTAGCCTCTGCCCGTGGCCTATGTACCAGCAGCTCGCTCGCCCCCGTGGAGATGCGCGCGGCCAGACGCGCGTGTAAGTGCGCGCGAGGTGGAAAACGCCTTGCACACACGTACACGCGCGTGTCCGTGTACGTGTACGTGTGCTTACACCTACGCGGTTACATGCCCTGCGAACCGTGCACACGAGAACCAACGGCGAGAACATCGAACATGCCGCTGCCGCCATCCCTTCGGCTCCATGTGTACGCGGTGTGCGGAAAAGTGCGGAATAAAGTCGAACACCCGCGCGATCGCGGAACGACCGAGGGTTCCGACCATCGTCCTTGCCTTGCCTTGCCGCCGTCGTCGTCGTCGAGACGCGCGGTTTTATCGCGCGGCATCATTACGTGCGCGCCGTACCAACTCGAGAGGACGTACCGTACACGAAGGGGACGTTCGTTAAAGCGGAATATCGAAAAATGAGAGTCGCCAAAGATGCGCGCGAGAGCGAGCTCGTCGAAGCGCTCGAGATTATTTGCTTTCCGGTTCGCGTTTCTCAGCTCGATCGAGCCGAGAACCTCCTCGAGCCGGCTCCCTTTCTCCGTAGACTCGTAATTTCGCGGAGGAACCGCTGAAAGAATACTCGCGCGGTGGAAATAAAATAGCGAAAAGGCTTGGCGGTTCTCGCGTCTATTTTCGCGTCTCGAAAGGACGCGACATTTTTATATCTTACAAAACAGACGTTACAAAAGCCGAGGCAACGCCAACGAGAACACACGTGGCGCGAATGTATTCGGTATTCCGCGGTATTCCGAGGCGCGTACGGGACCGAGAGAGACGGTATAATAAGAGACGATCCTCGCGGATCTCGATTCGGCCGGCCGGCGCGGAACTGGTTTCCAGTATTCTGTCGATAATCGCCGGCGCGCGATCTCGGCGATCTCGCTCGTCGTTAATCGTCATTTCCATCTAATTTGAATCTCGTAAAGGTATTGACGCGCATTTCGCCTCTCATCTCGTCTCGTTTCGCTGGCTTCGCTGGCGAGAACGGAGACATTAAACGAGTCTATTTTTGCGCGGCGCGCGAGCGACAAAGCGCGTCCGAAGCGAGGCGTGCCCCGGCTCTTTCGCACGTCGGCGTCCGCGGCGCGCGAGCGACGCGGTGACGTCAGTATTTGCGCGCGATGACGCTCCACGCTCCACGGGGGAGGGGAGGGACGGGCGGGCCGAGAGAGAAAGGGGAGAAGGGTCATCGGCAGAAATGTTATATTCGACGGTATTTAACGCGGTCGGCGCTACGCCGTTAAACGTTGCCATGCACGTCATAATTGCTCTCGGTATGCGCTTCCGTCCCCCGCATGCCGCCMCCGCTGCCGCCGCCGCTGCCGCCGCCGCCGTCGTCGCCGCGGATGGCCGCGTGGGCGGGCGGCCGCTCGACGAGTTTGAAACTTTGTCGTGCAACTGAACGGATTATAGCGCGTTGATTGTGCGGGAAGAGAGCTCGAAACTTTACAAACATGACATCGGCGCGCGCGCGCGCGCGCGCGCGCGCGCACGCGCGGGAGCCGCCTTCGCTGCCGGAAACGGGGCGGCGAGTTATTCGAGCGAGACGAAAAGAGTCGATCACTGGAAATGGAGATGTTTGCGGATCATTGCGATCCGCGATAAGGAAGATACAAGTAGGAGAGCAGGCGATAATTCTCGAAACAGGTTCGCGAGACGGCCGCCTCGCAATTACCGGATATCCACTTCCGGCGCGTTTCGGCAATTCGCCCTCGCGCCGGCGAGCCCGTAAATTGACGCATTAACGATTTAATATCCGCTGGAAGGAAGGAAAGACAAGGAAAAGCGCACGTTGCGCCGGTACGTCCAGCGTGACGTTCGCGGGACCGAGGAGAAGCCCGAAATTCCCCAGATGAGTAGCGAGCGCCGATCGTTACACACAGCGGTGTAACGTATGTACACGCGGCGCGATCGGGCCTCACTGTAGCCTCTAACGAGCGGTACACGTGTTCTGACGTCTACGCTATAAAATACGTACGGGCACGCGCACATGGGGCACACGTACGTGCGCCACCACTATCGCGATTGCCGTTCGAGAGACACGCGAGTGCGAGCCTGCCTGCCTGCCTGCCGGCCGGCCGGCCGGCCGGCCGGCTCTAGAGCCGGTTTTCAATGAGCGAGCGGGCCGGAAGAAGAGGGAGAAACGGCGTAACACAGAGAGAAAGAGAACGCGGAAAGGGGCAGGGAAGGGAAGAGGAGGCAGGAGGTAGAGTGGAGTGGCAGGGGAGGTGGGGGGAGGGAGCGGACGAGGGAGCAAGAACGGCTCTGTCGCAGGGAGAAAGAGAGAGAGACCGGGTGAGGCCGGGAGGACGGGACGGGAGGGAGAGAGGGAGGAACATAAACCCTTATCGAAATCGTGATTCACCCCACATTCTCCGGAGACCCCCTAACCTATTAACATCCATATCACAATAACAGATACACGTGTACGCCGCGCTGTATTCCCACACCGTCGCCGCTCGTCTCGTTCCTCGCGTCCGTTCGGCATCGCTCGCATTCGTAATTGCTCGCGCGTCGGTTCGGCGTGCGATTCTCGCGAAAAAAAGAGCACGACAGAGGGAGCGAGAGAGAGAGAGAGAGAGAGAGAGAGAGAGAGAGAGAGAGAGGGGTGATAAAGTGGCCATTATGCGGCGCGCGATTTCAGGATTAAAATGAAATTTCGATCACGCTTTCGTCGAACCGCGATCCCGCCACCGAGCTCCCTTTTTTTCAGCGCGCGCGCGCGCGCGCGGAAAAGCGACCGCGCACAATTTTTCACGCGGGAACGAACCTGTCACCCGATACCCGCCGCGCGAATTTTCACGCGTAAATTATTCGCCGATTCGCCAGCGGCCGCTTCTCCACAGATCCGCCGATAGCCAGAGGGTGGCGTCGTCCCCCATAATGAGGGATGAACGAGAGGTCGCTTCGAATTCCGTAAAGTTCCTTTATGCCGCCCCGAGACAAACGCGCGGACGTAAATCGGATAAATCTTTGCTATCGCGGGTTAAAGACTCCAGTTAAAATACGACGAGGGAAAGGAGGGTGGATTCGCATCATTGCCATCGCGCGGACGGTGCTCGCTCGCTCGCTCGCTCGCTCGCGCGTCCCGTTCGCGTTTATTCGAGCGGAGAAATGGAAGCTGGTTTTCGGACGGACACCCAGTGCATCGAGATAGATAGGTAGATAGACGTCCGGATAGATGCATGCCACGGCAGGCAGGCAACCGGTGTGTAAGGGATGCCGAGGGGATGCCGGGAGGGCGCGAAGAGAGGGTGGATCGTGGCGAGATCCGAAGCGGAGGAGGACAGGAGGGTAGAAGTGGGCGAACGCGAACGCGCGCGCGGGAGTGAACGCTGGGGGTGGCAGGAGGAGGAGGAGGAGGAGGAGGAGGAGAGCGAGGATGGGCGGCGCGCGGGTTCTCTCGCTGATTACGTCGCAGGATGGTCAGGAGAGAGAAACCCCGGTGAGGATGCTGCGCTACGCCGCCGCTGCCGCCGCTCGGTGGTGTGGAGAGCGCGCGGAGGCGGCTGGTTCTCTTGCCGCTTGGTGGATAGAGGCGAATATATCCGCAATGTCCTAGCCGCTGCCAGCCCTAGCCGCGCTCTATCTCCATCGCCGTCGCCGTCCTCGTCGCCGTCACCGTCACCGTCGTCGTCGTCGTCGTCGTCGTCGTCGTCGTCGTCGTCGTCGTCGTCGTCGCCGTCGCCGCCGTCGTCGTCGTCGTCGTCGATGTCGTAGCGAGTCCTCTCTACCCGTCCATCCACCCTCACGCCCACCACCCCTTGAGCATCGCGGTCTCTGGCCTTCCTCCGCGCGATTCCGCTCCCAAACTCCTTCCGCCCCTCGCCTGTCTTCCTCGAGCCGGTGATTCGCGTGTATCCATCCTTCTCTCTCCGACGAGAAAGCTCCCAGGGTGGCGAGGCCCTAAGCTAAACTAAGCCACGTCAGGATAGGATAGCGCTGGAGGATAGGATGGGATAGGATGCTCGGTCGGATAGCAGTGCCCATCCACCTCCTCGCGCACACAACAACGAGCCGGACGGCGACGAGGAGAATGACGACGACGACGACGACGACGACGACGTCGGCGACGACCCCTCGCGCGCGAGCATCCACCTTCTCCTCTCCCTTCCCGCTCGATCCATCTCCCTTTCTCTCAGCGTCGACCAAGTCTCGCGATCTTCGTCGGTCCCTCCGTCCTTTCTCGCTTCAAGCGTCCCTCGCGCGCCATCGCACGTTCTCCCGCTTCTCTCCACCCTCTCTCGCTCGATCCGCTCGCTCTGCACGATCCGCCTGCCTTTCTCCGTCAGCAACACCACCCACGGACCCCCCGGGGGGTTAGTTAGGGGTAGTATATTGACGGCCGGCGTCGCGAGGACGCCTATACTTAGCGTGCCGGCGAACCGACGCGTTTCCAGCGAGGTGTCCCTCCACCCTCTCCTCCTCCTCCTCCTCCTCCTCCTCCTCCTTCTCCAACCCTCCTCCTCGTCCGTCCACCCGTCGGGTCACCCTTTACGACCACCTTCCTCGCCACCCCTCCTGGTCACCCTATTCTATCACCCTCCATGTCCGTGCCACGGCCGTGGCTTCCTTGCCACCTTGCCGTCCGCGGCTCGGCGTCCGTTCTCGTCCATCTTCCGTCTCCCTCGCGACATCGACGCCTACCCTATCCCACGCTTTCTTCCATCTCGATCTTCCGCTCCGCGATCGAGGCATCGAGAAGACCCAATAGCATCGTGCCTTCCCTCGAACGCGCGGGAACCAGGCGCGGCAACCTGGTCCGGAATCACCGCCGGCGATGAAGGAGGAGGAGGAGGAGGAGGAGGAGGAGGAGGAGGATCAGACGGGGGAAGAGGTGGTTCGCGGGTGGAAGGAACAGGAGAAGCGGGCGAGTTTCTTACGAGGTTGAGCCGGGTTGGGCGACGTTGGGCATCGGAATCGATGCCTCCGGGCACCGGCGGAGTTTCGTGACGCACCTGATACGCGGGACGCGGGGAACGCGCGAGGGGACAAGGGGGAGAGCGCGAGGAGTCGATTAGGGAGCGACCGAGCGAAATTATGTATACGTCGAAGATGATGGCGACGGTGCACGCGATGGGCTCGAGGAGGAAGGCCGAGGGTGGTGTTTCTTTGTCAGGAGCCGCCGATTCGGCGAGAGATCGCGGATATACCGGGCGGTCGATCCGATCTCGATGCTCGGCCGATGTTCCCGGCGGTGTGATGATGCTCGGAATAAGACGGGCCGACGAGCAGCCGACGAGGGGCGATAATTTCCGACGATATCGGCGCGGTAATTCCAACGGTCCTCGATCCCATCGCGGAGATACGATTAAAATTGCTATCACTACGGTTCGCCGGTTCGCCGGCGATTAGCATAAGCGAGATAAATATCTGCGACACCGAATCTCCATACCGCGCGATTTCCCGTCCCGCGCGGCCGATCCGTCGCGAATCATTTATGAGTGTTCAAACGAGGACCGCCTAATTCGCTGCGGATCGTTTCCGTTCGAGTAATTTGCGAGTTAATGCTCAGTCGCCTCGGCTCAGCCTCGGCTCAGCCTCGCTTCATCCCTTATCGCTGCACGTCATTTCGGTTTTCCGTCCTTCTCACGGCTAGGGGGGGGGGRGGGGTGAGAGAACATGCCGCGAATCGCTCTTTTCGCTGAATCGATCGCGTTGGATCGCGTGAGCGCGATCGCTGACCGCTAACGATCGGAAAGGAGCTAATATCGGTATTATCGGTATTACGTCGTCGTCTCGTCTGCCTCTCGTCGACGAAGCTCGTCTTTAAGAGTTCAAGATCACCAACTTTATCGCGAGCAATCTTTGTTCCGTTCGCGTCTCTGTCTCTTATTTTCGTTAAAACGATTAAATGCCGGATAAAGGCCGGTTAAGGTACTCTTAAGTAGAAATTATCGGGTTAACATCGTCGTGAAACTAGGTTTCGCAAGTTTGCACAAATACATGATAATCCGCGAGAACTCGCGGTCGAAGCGGTAGCGCGATTGTAATTGCTAATCCGAGGAATCGCGCAAGAAACGCGCGATATGAAATTAACATGGATAAATACCGTCGTTCGATTCGAGCGAAGAGCAGAGAAGAAGAGAGACGAAGCCGTCGTAGAAGCTAGAAACGGCTTCCTTCCCGCTCTCCCCGTCTCTCCCTTTCTCGCAGAATGCTAAGGGGAGGAGAGAGGGGGCCGTGAGAATGCTTGGAGGAATTTTCCAGCCGGAGGCCAGAATTATACCAAATATTATAGCATAATACAGCAGACATCAGGCAAAATCAGCGATTTACCGATCTGCCCTGCAGATCCGTTCGATCCGTCCGATTTCTTTGTCAGGAGCCGCCGATTCGGCAAGCAACGATAACTTTCGGAAAGCTTCATCAGGGGATGCGCTTCTGCGCGCAGATCATCTCCTCGCGAGGGAACAATTCAAATTCGAATTCGCGCTCTCCCTTTCGCCGCGATGTCGACGGTGACGTCACAAACGGCAACATCGCGCCGCGTAATCGCCGCACGTATTACGCACGTGTGTAATACGCGCGGCCGTCCCTATAAACGCGGCGCGGCGGAGGTTTACGCCGGCAATTTCGCTCTCGCAAAAATTCGCGCGTGTCCCGCACGGTCTCTCTCTCTCTCTCTCTCTCTCTCTCTCTCTCTCTCTCTCTCTCTCTCTCTCTCTCTCTCTCTCTCTCTCTCGTGCGAGAGGTCGGGACGACCCGGATCGGTCATTACATCGGTGACCCCCGGGGTAATCCCGTTCTAATCATAAATAACACGCGCGCGCGCACGCGCGCGCCGGCAAAGAGTGTCGCCGTACGTGGGGTGGACGTTGCTGCGTGCTGACGCGAAGGCGTTATTTTTGTCAAATAACATCATGCATCCAGATCGAGAGAGCCGTTTGGAGGAGCGACGCGCGGGACGGAAGTGGGGGGAAATCAGCGAGGAGCTCCTCGCGCGTGTTGGAAACAAAATTAAAAGCGGGACGAAATAGATTGGGGGTGGAACTGACCAACTCGACAACGACGATACGTCGGCGCGATTTTCCATCAATAGTATAGAATCCGAATCCGAGCTTTCGTATTTCAGATGTTCAGACGTTGAAGCGCCTCGTGCGACGCTTGCAGTAGCTTGCCTGCACTACTCGCACTTACACCTGCACGCCGGTGCATATCGGACGGAAGCTCGCGCCGCGACGCGGGTCCAGCTCATTTGGAAAAAAAACCAGCCGAGCAATGCCGCGCGCGGTGCGTGCGCGATTATTCCCCCCCCCCCCCCACTCCTTCCGCTTCCCCCCACTCCCCAGATATTTGTTATCGCCGGGCGCGAGGTTAACGGTGTCATTTCGCCGCTGGGTCGAGAAATGGTTCACGATTCGCGCTCACGATTCATCATCCGCCCGTTCCGCGATCGGTCGATCGATCCTCCCCTCCACCTCCCCTCCCCCCCCTCCCCACGGCCCGGCGTAATTTCAGGGTAATTTATTAAACGGTTAATAAGGAGCGAGGATGGCGCGCCGTTCGGAGATGGGAATAAAAAGCACGAGTACACGCGAGTTTCATCCCCGCACGGGGGGGGGGGTGCGGACGATCGTTTTGTTAATAATGTTCTCGTCTCGTCTCGGGTCGGGTCGGATCGTCGGTGGGAAAAGTGTTGATTCGCGGCCGCGCTGGTCGTTCGATCGCGCGTCGATTCAGATCAAGATGCGGAGGTTCGATGGATTCATCGCGTTAATCATTTCCGGCGTTTTAGGTTTTAACGTTCCGCCGGAACCGGGCCGATAACTGTATCGGCGTGCACCGAAGGCACCGTAACAGCGGCGGTGAGATGGTACGCGAGGTGCCTTATCTCGCACGGCGGATCCAATTGAATTTCATTGGACGTCCGAGTTGCAGCCTCCCCTCCCGCCGGGGACTTTCGTCGCGCGTTATCCGCGCGTACATTACGTAAGAATTACGCGAGATGTCGAGCGCGGGAAGAGAGACGATGCTCGGTCGATCTCTCGGGCCGATTTAGATATTTGGTCTCGGGTTTAGCCCGAAGCCTGGCCTATTAATATCCCGAGGCTCGTGCGGGGACGAAGACATCAAACACGCGGGACTGTCTGTGCGAGCGCGGATATCAACGATTTCTTGTCCAAACATAATCTCGCGTCGTTACCCCATAAATCTCATAACGGACATGCAGATCTCGCGCTTCTTGCTTGTCGCCTCGTCCTCGCGAAGACAAAGATTCTCCTTTGAGATTATCGTTGCGGCCGGAAGACGCGTATCGCGAGGGGAGATTGATAACGGCAGCGCGCACGAGTGCGTTTAGTTACGCTGCTTTTAACGAGCAACCAGGTATCGGCGATCCATTAAATTCAGGCATCTCTAGTCTTGGGAATAAAGCCGCTCGCGGAACGAGCCGAGCGACGCGATATCACCTGGTCGCCGCGGTTACTCGCCGGAACGAGTGGTGTGTTTTTTTTTTCTCCTTCACGTCTCTCTTTCTCTCTCTCTCTCTCTCTCTCTCTCTCTCTCTCTCTCTCTCCTTCTCTTTCGCTGTATTTATCTCCGGATACAGCCGGCGATCTCATTCCGCGCCGGTCGTCCGCCAACTTTGCCCGTCGCGTCGCGAGCGCGTCGCGAGCAGACGTCGAGTTTGCGGTGGCTCGAATTATCGGTCGGCGACAGTGCCGCGGCGAGTTTGTCGAAAAGCAGTGCCGTACGAAGGCGGCATCGCTGCCCGGCAGGCTTAACGAGCGGGCCTCGAATGAAAGAGGAGGGAAGAAAAAAGGAAAAGAGAAAGAGACAGGGAGAGAGAGAGAGAGAGAGAGAGAGAGAGAGAGAGAGAGAGAAGAAAACGCGCGATAACGGCCAACGGCGAACGTAATTGGCGAGCGCGCGGAACTGGAACGGCGGACTCGTTTCGCGCACCGATAAGATCCGTTATCGCGGATCCGGGGCGCGGACCGAGGACGGAGGAATCGTCCTCGTTGCCTTTCGCCCGAGTTCGCGCGACCGAGGCTCCGCCGCGGCTCCGCAACTCGCCGACGATTTTTCGGCCGCTTCGCTCTTGGGCGCGAAGCGCCCCGCTCAAGGTTGAACGTAATTTCGTGGCGCGTTAGATTTTTTTGCGTCCCGCGCGCCTAGCGCGAGCGGGCTTTTCCTTTCTCTAGTCCGTGACCTCGTTCGTCCGTCGGTCCGTTTCTACCTCTCGCCCCGTCCCGTCCGATCTCCTCCGCCACCGAAGATCCGCGATGTCCACGCTCAGTTTGGCAGTGGAGGCAGCGAGAGGAGCGAGGGGGGCGAGGGGGGACGAGCGAGGGGGGAGGGAGGGGGAGGGAGGGGGACACCCTTTTCGCTCCGTCCCCTTCGCTTCTTTCTTTCTTTCCTTCCTTCACTCCTCCCCCCCCCTCTCTCTCTCTCTCTCTCGCTCTCGCTCTCTCGCTCTCTCGCTCGCTCTCTCTCTCTGTCCTCTCTCTCCCGCCCGCAACCCTCTTCCGTCCATCCGGCCTGTCCGCCCGCCCGCCCCCTTGCCAGCCACCCTCGCTCCCACTCCTCCTTCCCATCGTCCTTCTCGCGAGAGTGCGTTCGATCGACCTGAATTTTTTTCCACGCTAGAATCGGGAGCCCTGAGAGCAATTTCTCGACTCGTCGCGGGGTGGTCGTCGCCGAGGAAAACCCCGAGGAAAATCGTGCGATCGATCTACCTTCGGTCTTCAGGTCCGAAACGAACGACAAGGAGGGAGGGACGCGTTCGCGATGAGAAAGACGAAGATGAGAGAGGAATAGAGGGAGAGAGAGAGAGAGAGAGAGAGAGAGAGAGAGAGAGAAGGAAAGAGCCAACGGTACTCGAGGGTATAGAGAGAGAGAGAGAGAGAGAGAGAGAGAGAGAGGGGGGGGATGAAGGGGCCGAGGAGAGGCAAACACAAGTATGTGCAACGCGAGCTGCATGTGTATAACGACGCCGCGTTTCTGCGTGAGTTTGTGCGCGGGTGGGCGACCCGGCTCTTTAAGCAGCGTTCACACAAGATGAAAGAATCGCCCGGCGTTTACTCGCGTCGATCGATACTCGGGATCCATCATCCGTTTCCTCAAACTGGACCAATGACGGACAACAGTTCTGCCCCGCCCTTCTCCGATTTGTCCGAGTTGAAACAAACTTGGGGATCTGACCTCATCGCCTCCTCGAGTCAGGAGGCACGCTCTTCCAGCGATATCCAGCATGAGCGTGCCATCCGCAACGAATGGTCATCGTCAACGTGACGAGGGTGGCGCGTTTGGAAATGTTTCGATCCGGTCAAGAGAGCGGCGATTGGTCGACAGACCCGAGGCTGGCTCGGTGTGGAGGGAGCTTAACGTCGGCACGGTGGACAGGATGAGGTACACGTACCACCACACCGAAATCTTACGAGCCTGCCTCCGCTAACTACCTCCTATCTGCCCTGCCCGAGGCCCTGAAAACGTTCTACGTTACGCCTCGCGGGGACCCATTTCGCGCGAGCCTCGGGCGCAGGGCCGCGCGTCGATACCCGAGTGCCCGGTGCTTAATTAAAATTTCCGCCCTACGCTCCGCTTCCCCGCCGCCGCGCGGGGGGCGACCCCTCCTCACCCTCCGGTCCGCGCCACGGTGGCGTGGCCGGTCGTGATATATCGGCGCGCGGGTCAAGAGTGCACTCGAATGTAGTTGCCTCGAATTTGCGAAAAATTCGTTAAAGCACGCCGCGTGGGCGAAAAATAATTTAAAATTGAGGGCCGAGCGCGCGCGCGGGGCGTTTGAGGGATTACGAGTTACGGGTAGGGAGCGGCGGGGGGGGGGGGGGGGGGGGAGGGCAGGGGGGGATTTTATACGTCCCGCGCAAATCCGTTCCGCGAGTCGTATTATGAGCCGAAACTATTCGCGGTACGTACGAGGGAGGGATATTCTGCCGGAGAAATGTATCCGCGGCACGCGTATTTAATTAATTAGCCGATTAGCTCGTTCGACGTTCGTCCGATTTAGATTTCCGATGCCGGAACTCGATGACACACGCGATCGTAATCATTGGCGCGATAAGTCGAGCTCGATATCGCCGACAATCGGCATCGTCGTCTTCATCTCCTATCATCTCGAGGCGGATCGCGGATCGCGTCTCGTAACGAGCTCGAGGACGTAATCGTAATCGCGTCAAGTTGGTCGGCTCCGAGAGACAGCCGAATCCGCGGATTCTCTCCGCCAAAGTCTCGCGATGAAATTCGGGAATGCCGAGAGAGAGAGAGAGAGAGAGAGACGGAAGACGGAAGAGAGCGAGTTATCGACTCGTACTTTTACTTTCCTTGGTTATTGTGCAGACGAGTCGATCGGAGCGGGCGAAACGACGAAGCGGTGGAGAGTGAAAGTATACGACACGGTCGTGTACCGATACTTTTCAAAGAGCCATTCCGATAACGCGACGGGGCGGTGTCCTTACTTTATGTACTTTATGTGTCCTCACGCTTGTAGAGCGATTCGCGCTTTGCATCGCTCGCCTCGCTCCTCGGCCATCGGCGCTTGTCGCGGCTATCGCGACTATGCGGATATGTTTATTACAACTAAACATGCCCGTAATCAATGAGCATACAATCGATGAATGCGGCGACAGTGCGCGTGCGCGCGCGCGCGCGCCAGGAGATACACAACGCGATGATTCATGAACGCTTCAACCTTGCGACACGCTCTCGTGTCATCGCGCTTGACGCGATTTCGCACGGCGCAAGTTGTCATTTGCTCGCGCGAGAACCTCCTCCCGCTATGGCGCTACTTCTCGTTCCGGCTTTTTCCTTTTTCTCTTTTCTCTCTTTTTTCCTCCCCACTTCTTCTTCTTCTTCTTTTTCTTTTCCCGCCCTTCATCCTGCCCTTCCTTCCTTTGTCCCTCTGTTCCTTTTTCTTCTCTCTCCCTTTCTCTCTCTCTCTCTCTCTTTTTTCCTCTTCCTCTCTTTCTCTCACTTTTTGCTGCTGGCCGGAAAGGTTAGATTCTCGCGATATCGCTTCTCTCTCTCTCTCTCTCTCTCTCTCTCTCTCTCTCTCTCTCAGGTCTCTCTTCAATAAAGATAAAAGGAAGCGCAGATCAGGTCAGTTTTGCAATTTGTGATTTTGCGTGAAGAGATCGGCAGGATCTACGAGACGTGGACGAGACCGTTTCCGCTCGTCATATTGGCGCGCGATCGCTCTCCCGCTTTTTTGTGCCTCTTGGGACGGATCTTTGTTCTTCAAGTTGTCTCGTTGGAATGCGAAGTAACAGCGGGACCCAAGCGGGAAAACGTTAACGTCCTCGGTCACGGCATAGAATCGCGCAGTCCTTGCCGCGGAGATCTTTTCGGCTTCATCGCACCTTCGTCAATCGCAACACCGTTACCCGTTTTAGCACGGCCATAAGGAGCGGAACAGAAAAGACCATTCTTTCTACGCTTTCTATTCTCCTTCCGGTTGCCCGTAGCGCATAGAAGAAAAACCATCTGAGCTTCACGTATCGTCAACTGTCTATTTTGCCTCTTGCTATCACGAATATCGCAATGCTCACTAGAGCTCGGAGAGCCACGTGTACTCTACCACGTGTAATAAACGTACGATCCTCTCTCTCTTCTCGCTGAGCCTGCTCGTCCGTCGATTCGCCGCTCGCCGGGTCTATTTATCCGGATAATATTTATTAATTTATTGACAAGGAATTTATTTAGGAATGACGATGAATGACTCGAACGAATTTTCAGAACAGCCAAAGGAATGGAATACCTGAGCTTGAACGGCTTGGACTCCCTCGAAGGAAAGTTTAATACCGCGTATTTAATGACATGGACGAAACATCAATTTGCGTACTCTTGTCTCGAAAGCAATTTTAAAGAACTTATCGGCGATTTCTCCGGAAAAATTTTCCACTCGTCGATTTTCGCCATTGTGAAGATTCGCCTCAATCTGATTTGTCCCTTTGAAGAAGAAGAAGAAAAGATCTCTTTGTGTCATGAACTTTACGAATCGCGCGAATGATCTTTCGATCCACTGATCGGTAATTAAAGGTGCAAAGGTGTAAACAGGGACCGTTACGAAAACAATCTCGGTGACAAAGGATCTCGCAGGTATGTCGTTCGCTAATAATGTGTTATCATGAATGTAACAAAGCGTGATAAACTTTGGTCTCGTCCCATACCTTGGACTATATTTCTGAAATTTTCTTTTCTCAGAAAAAAAAGATGTACCTATATTAATGCTCCAACACCGTTTTTCCGACCGTACGAGCGTTACGTTTCACTTCTCCCTCGCTATCTTCGTGAACGATCTCTGAGAGGCGAAATAAAATTAATCGAAGGAAAATCATTCCTACGGTCGAGTCGAGTCGAAAGCCTCGTCCACGTGAGCGCGATCCGAATGTCGAATCAATCACGAGTATGAATAGAGATCAGCTGCTACTTGGTAGTTAATAATTGTTGCAGATTAATCGAGTAGTCTATTAATCGTTATTTAATTAGTTGGATGGAAAAGTGGGCGCTGGTCGAAGCGGAGATGCATTGCTCGCAACAAGTTGCGGGATTCGACGGAGCAGCCTTACAAAAAATATCCTCCCTCCTTCTAATAGATATGTAACAGCTTGGTCGTATTCTCCGTAATCATCCTTTGTTTCATTGTTACGTCGCTGAAACCCCCTCGAAAAACCCCAACAACTGCTAAACATGAACATTACTGACAATGCGAGCAATGTGAGGACAGGCTAGGCATAACTAGCGTAACAAAATAGCCTACTGTATACTTTTGAATTTGAATGCTACGTTACGTACACACGTGTATACGATACACGTGGAATGAAATCACAAATTATATAATTATCTCAAAATGACAAAGAGAAACGTCAAACGAAAGAGAAAGCGATAAATTCCAAAGGGCGAAGCGAGAATCTCGCTCCTCGGCGCAATAAAAGAATTTGGCAATTATAGGGTAGTTAACCTTTTGGCCATTTCCGCTGTAGAGAGCCATAAATGTCTCGCACAGATTCTTGCAAGAATCAACAATATCGGAGATTACCCTGCGGAACTGTGGTCGGAACTGTGTAGAAAAGTCTGCACAATAAATTAAGCCTAAGAATTTACGTGACTTGAATCTTGCAATACGGTGAAGTACGATTAGAATAATCTATTCTCTCTATGTAGAGAAAACGTGTGCTTTGACACACACAAGTTACAATTACATACTGGCGCAATGATCGGTGTCTCGCTTTTAAATTGATCTAGCAGTTCAAAATCTTCATGAAGATCTGTCTTTCACAGATGTCAAATGACATGTTTGCTTCTCTGTAAAATCCTCGTCTGTAAAATTTATTTCTCGTGTTAATAAGCGGGACCTTTCTTCGACACGGCCGTTTCTCGGCAGAAACCCGCGCGATTTAAGGTGAAAAAGTAAAAAAACAAGGAGCAGGGAGGGAGGGAGGGGGAGGGGGAGACAGCGAAGGGGCCGAGGGAGAGTGCCAAAGGAAACCGGAACAAAGAGGACAGAGCCGGCCACGTACAATTCCGGGGCGATTCTACAACTTAACCTGCGTGACGCGATGCCTTATTCGCTTCGCGGATTTTCTTCTGGGCTGTTGCTATATATGGTTGCGTTTCCAGAGGAAAAGTACCTCACAACGTGTCCTTCCGAGAAATCTTTTAGCGCGGCGTCACTCGGTCCACCTATTGTGACTCGGCATTAAAGAAAGGAACTCGTAACCGCTTCCTCGGCTAACGGGACCGTTTGGCCAGTTTGGCTTTGCTTTTCCGACGATTCACGGATTTTCATGACGCTTTCGTAGAAATCGCGCCACTCGCTACTCGTCATCCCATCGCGCATTAATTACGATCGATTTAAATAGTAATCTCATACCGATACCGATACTACTCTCCTACGGCAGCATCCGTTATTCGATTCAGGGGGAATCGAAGGTTAAGGGGGAGGGGGGGGGTGATGGGAATCCCCTTTACCGACTCTATGGGTCACATTTGGATGTTTCGCGGATGTTGCAGCTGCATCTCACGGACGTTGCCGTAATCGGTGCGTTATTTCTAATTATTACCGAGGCGACGAATGCGGCGCGATGACATTTAACGTGGCAGCGTAGAGTTTTTTCGCTTCGCATTTTTAACGCTTCTCTCTCATCATTTTCCCAGATAATTTCTGAATATATAATTTATATGCAGTTTCGAATACGAAACTTGTTGTTGAGAACGACGGGGGCCAGGGGACAGAAACGAGAGATTCACCTTTGTTTCTTGTCTCATCACTTTCTACATCGATATATCTATATCAACTCGGGGGACAACTGGATGTGCAGCCACGCTGCACAAGAGCAAAATGTTTTTCCGGAATGGAAACAGATCTCAAGAGAGCAAACTTTTCACTGTTTCACTGTTACGAAAACGATTATGAGGAAATCCGGCAATAAAATTCCTGATTGCGTTGACACGCTCTCGTTGATCTTCATGGAAACGTTCCGCGTTTCCTCGCACGCAATGGAAATGATGTCGATGCGATGTCGCTGAGAGAGAGAGAGAGAGAGAGAGAGAGAGAGAGAGAGAGAGAGAGAGAGAGAGAAGTCAGCAACGAGGAATTGCTGAGGATAATTCGGTAAAATCAAAAGAGAAAAGCGGTAATATCCCAACGATCATGATAAATACGATAACGGATGATTTAAGAAAATTTTCCAGCAAAACGGCAACTTGTTGGCGGCATCTCGTTAATCTCGAGTTAAAAGTTGTCGTCGTTAGAAGCCTCATCGGAGCAAACTCAAATTCGCGGGATGATCGAGCGAGAAGAATTCGCAGCGAGGCGAACGGAGGGGTGGAGGGGTTGAAAATTTTTACGCGACACATTCGGGCCACGTGTTGCCGAATTGTCGTAAAGAGCGATTCGAGTGGTAGTTGGGCGCGTGAAATTACGGCGCTTTGCGAATATGCATTCCAAGTTGGCGCGTTATTTCTCGCGAGTTGCGATCTAGCCGGTTTGCAAACTCTCGATTTTGATGGAGAATTTTAATCGCTCCTGCCCTTGCCGTTCTTTCCCTCCGTCGATCGTTGCCGCGACGCATCCCTCGTCGTCGCACGCGTTCCGTCTTTCCAGCTTTCGGATCAGACGGCCGATAAAGCGATCCATAAAGCGGTTAAACGCGTCGAGTTAACGCTCTATATCCATATCGCGAGATCGCTTCCGTAAATACGCGAAACGGGAACAAGGACGCGCGCGCGTACATATGTAAATCCGTTTAACGCTGATCCGTCAAAACGGCGCGGGACAGAACGGGGCGGGGAAGAAATGTTTTGTCCCCGACCCTGCGCGGAGATGGGAATAATCGTGTTTCGAATTCGCGTTTCGCACGCGGCAACAGGAGCGCAGCAGCGGCAGCAACAGCGGCATCAGCAGCAGCAGCAGCAGCAGCAGGCAGCAGCAACAGCAGCAGCAGCAGCAGCAGCAGCAGCAGCAGCGGCGGCGGCGGCGGCGGCAGCAGCCGCTCTCCCGCTATTACCATTATTATAAGTTGATGTGACGTGACGTAATGGGAGTTAGAGCCGTATGAATGGGCATAGAGCAACAAGTTGCCACTAAAAACTGGGAGTGAGTTCGTGAGTTGAGTTCTGCTCGTTACACCTCTATATGTAGTTCTTCCTTCCCTATACTATACGCCACTCTCCGCTGTACACCCCGCCCGGCCGTCCCGTTATAAACCCTCCGGCTTTTAAAGTATTCTTTTTAAAGCGGAACTGTCCTAACACGCAAACGTCACCGAATCGTAATATCCCGGCGGAAAGTGGCATGCCGGAGACGGGTTGCGCGATACTCGCTCTCTCTCTCTCTCTCTCTCTCTCTCTCTCTCTCTCTCTCTCTCTCTCTCTCTCTCTCTAACTCTCTGTTTGTTTTATCCATCGTCCATCCATCTCCACTCGTTCTCGTGCGCTCCTCTTCCGGCACCCCTTTTGCCACCCCTTTTGCCTCCCCTGCATGCGCAACGGCGGTATCCAATGTCGACCCGTCGATCGGCCGAGTCGAACATCCGGGCTGACCTTGAATTCCACGGCGAAGACGCGGCGGGCAAGAGTCTCCGTACTTTTATCTCCGAAAGTTCCGCGCCCGGAAGTACTCTCGCTCTCGACGCGAGGGACAAATACCAGAAGGCTGTATGACAAATGTCCCCGGCCGCCGGCCAGTGTCAATAAAATATCCGAAAAGTAGTTGGAAACTTTCCTCTCGCCATCTCTCGCCACCCGCCGATCGATTCAAACGTCTCGTCTCCGTCCGCGCCGCTTTGTATTCCATTTGGACGGTCGGATGTTAAATGCCGCCGCCGTGAAATGAGGAATCGATCAATCGCGCGTTTCTCCGCTGGCGGATAGATTTGTCTAGCCGGCAAATTTGCCGGCACGTCGACAACGAGTCGAGCGATCTCGCGTTTCGTCGAGCGTTTCGTCGGCTCGAAGACTCCTCTCCATTAGTCATACGCGGGATCTCTCTCTCTCTCTCTCTCTCTCTCTCTCTCTTTTCCGATAACGTTGCTCGAGCATATTCAGCGAGCGGCGATAACGATCGCGCGCGTCCGTGACAGTGATCTTTGCACAGTCGCGGAGTAATTGTCGATGACAAGGTTTAGGTCTGCGTTACACGCTCGGTACTGCGGGCGGCGATAAGGAGGCTTATTTCCGCCACGCGGAAAGGAA
The DNA here is from genome assembly GCA_020341155.1 of Eciton burchellii. NCBI lineage: Eukaryota > Metazoa > Arthropoda > Insecta > Hymenoptera > Formicidae > Eciton > Eciton burchellii. The sequence continues at coordinate 69,235 of JAHMML010000097.1, read as the reverse complement.
GACCGCGAGCAAGATTGCGCAATCGCGATAATGACCATCAATTGGAGATCAAGTAACGCGGACGCGGAGGCGCGTTCCTTCGCGCGAGGAAGGAAATTTCGCAGCTTCGCGAGAACGCGCTTATCGCGCGATATTCGCGCCGGATGGGCGGCAACTGCACCCGGCGCGGCACTTATCCATCGTCAAATTATCGCGGTTCGTCCGGATGATGGACCGTTCACCCGGCCGACGTAATCTCGCGCAATTTGTCACAAGGGCGAACTTGCTCGCGCGCGGAGCAGCGAGGGAGAGAGAGAGCGAGCCCGTTTCGTTTCGTTTGGCGAACGCGCGTAACAAGGCGGGGAAAAAGAAATAGAAGCGCGAATTTGCTCGGCGATCGGATTCCACGGCGGGGAATCCCCCTTGCCACGGGGATTCCATCCGGATGGAGCGGATGGCTGTTTGCATTCCTGCGCCCGTGGCGATTACATCGTCGCGACGTTGTTGTTGTGCGGGCCTGATGGAAAAGACGGCACGATAGATAGAGATGATCGACAGTGCCGCTTCGATTTCACTCGGATCATCCCCGCCCTCGTACCTTTCTCTCGCCGTAATTGCCCGCCGAGGACCCACCGAGGCGTCAGCCGGCGCGATTCGCGGATGTCCCAGGGTCCCGCGTTCCCCCGACACGACGACATTGCCCGCCTCGGACACCCCCCTCCCCCTCCCCCCCACCCCTCCGATCGTTGACCTCTCCGCTAGGAACCGAGCGGAGCCGGGACGGCATCGCCAAAGATAAAAGGCCCGCGGGGCCCACCGGGAGACGCGAGAGGAGCTGTAATTGCCGCTACGGGCTATCGCCGGCGCCGTCATGCAAATTTGCACAATGTGCAGCAACGCGCAATCGCCGATGATTTTTTTCATCGCGGCCGTATCGTGATCGGCGGGGAACGTGGAACGCGGAACGGCGATCGCGCGTCGGCGGCAGCGGCGGCGGCGGCGGCGGCGGCGGCGGCGGCGGTGGCGGCGGTGGCGGCGGCGGAGAGGAGAGCGATGATAGCCCTGAGGTAGAAGGGAGCAGAGAGGAAAGAGGAAGAAAGAGAGACAGAGAGAGAGAGAGAGAGAGAGAGAGAGAGAGAGAGAGAGAGAGAGAGAGCGCGAGACGGAGGGAGGAGCGAGCAAGAGGCGCAAGAGGAGGAAGAAGAAAGCAAGCAGGAGGAAGGAAGGAAGAGAGACAGAGAGAGAGAGAGAGAGAGAGAGGGTGGTAGGGGGTGGGGAGGAGAGGACAGGAGGAGACGTACGGGTATAACCGAGGCGATAAAACGCCCACACGTATACCACCTTGGTAACTGTCGCCGGGGCAATTGAATTAATGCCAGCCTACAAATTGAAGTCGGTGTGGGATCTCCGCACCGAGAGGCTCCGTTGCTTCGATAATTGCTGGAAAGTGGCGCGCGCGCGCGAGCGCGCGCGAGCGCGGCCGCGCTGCGGGAACGATCGCTGCCAGCGCGGCTCGGCTCGACGCGGCGCGGCGCGACGATGCGACGACGATGATGACGATGACGACGCCGGCGGCGGCGGCGGCGGCGGCGGCGGCGGCGACGATGGTTTTGAGGTAACGTCGCGCGTAAAATGCGCGATGCCTGCCTCTATTCGCCACGACGCCTTCACCGTTAGAGACACTTTGAGCCCGTTTCTCTCTCTCTCTCTCTCTCTCTCTCTGGCTTTAAAATTGATGCGGAAAACGGGATCGAACGGGATCGATAGTTCATCACGTGCCGATCGAATATTGCTAGCTTGATTGCGATTGGGAAACGATCGGAGGATTCGGCAATGATACGCGAGGATGGCAGGAATGATCGATTTATCGAGACTCGCGATATCGCGGCGCGAACAAGCGCCACGTGGCACTTGCGCAAACGGCGCGCCTCGCTTTCGAATCCGCGGTTTGCGAGGCCGCGCGGCACTTGGACAGCATCGAGACGTGAAATTCGCGGAACTCGAAACGGGAGAGCGGCCGAGACGCGCGATGACCGACGAAAAATTCAGGATGCGTCTTGACCCGCTTCCCCCTCTCGACGACGCTTTGACGCTTCTCGGAAAATCTGAGCTCGCGGAATCCAGCGAGCGATTCGCCGAATCGTCCGATCGACGAATTGGGATTCTTGCCGCCAATATTCGCGGGATTGTCACGATAATCGAGGATGACGTTGCGACGATCGCAGAGCCGACGCGAATTCGGGAATTCCCGAAGCATCGGAACCGATTGAAAGAAGAATATAATTAACGCGAAGCGACTAACTAGAGCAAGTGCAAATCAGCCGGATCTCTCTCTCTCTCTCTCTTTCTCTTTCTTCGGTGTTTCCTCTCGCGACGGCGTCCATTGTCGAGAGGCGTCGCGCATTTTTCTCCACAGACGGCTGCGGTGTCGCCGCGTCGACGGTCGCGCGACATCCTATACGAGTTCCCCCCCGCTTCGGGCGTTTCCACGAGAACGAGCAACACGAGCGGAGAAAAGCCCCGGCACGACCGGCGCCGATCGGCGAAAGGCGTTGCCCCTCCCCTCGATCATCCGTCCGTCGCGTTTCCCATGGCCGCGTAAATCGCCGCGCGACTGGAAATGTTCGCGACGGCGGTGCGACGACCGGGAGGAAGGACGCGACGCCAGAGCGCGAGCGAGCGAACGAGGGGAGAGACCCAGCTGGAAACCCGGCGCGGACGGACGAGCTTTCGATCGCCCCTCGGCTTAGGGCGGCTGAAACGAAATCGGCCCTAATGAAACTCTCTCTCTCTCTCTCTCTCTCTCTCTCTCTCTCTCTCTCTCTTTCTCTCTCTCGCTCGCACGCTCGTTCCTCGTTCCTCTCGCGCTCCTTTCTCCCTAGCCGTCTAGTCGATAGTTAGGTCCGCCGAGTCGCTTCGCGCGAAACGTATCGTGTTACTTTTTTTCTCTAGAATCCATCTACTTTCCAAGGTTTTAGCCAACTCGAGCATACACGCGCGCGTGTGTATGTATATATATATATATATATATATGTGTGTGTGTATGTATGTATGTATGCATGTATATGAACATGCGTATGTGTGCAGCTGGGGGAATTCCGGGGTAATTCGGCATGAAATTTTCAGAGGGACAACCCGTCGTTTAATCGAGGATGCAGGATCGTTGCCGTCAAGTTTGCGAAATTCGGAAATTCAGGCGCGATCGCCGTCTTATTCCGCGCGACTCGACGGCTCTGCTTCAATGTCGATCAATCCGTTCCCCGCGGATCCTTCTCCGCGGGCGGGAGAGATCGGATGGCGATACGATGGCGTTTCTCACAGAAGAAAGAAGGTTGGAAGGAAAATCCGAGGCGCGCGCGCGCGCGCGCATTAAATCTAGCCTTTAATCTAAAGGATCCCTCGCATCGGTCCGGCAATCTCCCGGCGATCGGACGATCGCCGGCGTGCGAAACGCTTAAAATCCCCGATGTGTAACGCCTGTTTTTGCGGCAGAGGTGCGAGAGCCTTCCTGATCCGCGAAGCGACTACGAAACCAAGCGCGACCACGGCGCGTTTGTGCGAGCGTAGAAAAGAAGGCGTCTCTCTCTATCTCTCTCTCTCGCTCTCTCTCTCGTGCGCGCGCGCGAGGGCCTTTCTCGGTAGTGCAGCGCAGTCAGTCACGACCGAGTCTTCCGCTTGGTTGGCTCGATTCTAATTGGTCACCAACACCACGGAACCGCGGAGCCCTCCTTTAATCATGACCGCGATCCGCTATCGATTGACGTGCCGATCACGCGCCTGCGAGATACAAAAATCTCAATGAGGGAAATTCCACGAGCGGGGAAGAACCTTTCTCCGAGCGAGGTCGGCCTCGCGACACCGGGGGCTTCTTGTTTCTCCGTCGTCGATTCAACGTCGTCGTCGATAGAATAAACTTATACACGCAGGAATTTCTAATTTAAACTCCAATCACCGTGATGTTTTAATATCCCCGAGAAAGAGAGAGAGAGAGAGGGGGACGAGAGAGGCGCGCAATTAAATTTGATTAAACGACCAAAGATCGCCAGTCCCGGACGGGGAATCCCGCGCGAAGGGCTCGCGCGATATCGCGCGCTTCTGCGCAGCTCGCTTCTTTATTCGCGCCGATGTCGCGGCAGATGTCGCGGCCGCGAATACCGGATTTTCCGCGCGGCGGCGTTATCACGGCGTGCGGGTTATCGCTTTGACGACGCGCCATCTTATCGGGGCCGATAATTTGTATGCCGCGTTTATACGCCGTCGCTTTCGAGTTATGCTCCGACGACGACGACGACGACGACGACGACGACGACGACGACGACGACGACGACGACGACGACGACGACGACGACGACGACGACGACGACGACGACGACGACGCGTGAGCGAGCGAGCGAGCGCGAACGCGTAGAATGTAATTTAACCGGTAACCCGTATGGCAAATGCGTGAGCACGGGATACGCGCGCGCGCGCGCACGGCAGCTAAACGAGATTGCACCACCTGTCGCGCGTCCAAGTTGACCGGCCACGTCGACGGGCTGTCGCCGAAATATTTTTCTTCGTACCCCATCGCGCTCGATCGACCACGAAACGTTCGGCCAAATGCCCTTGATCGAGAGCCCTTACAGTCCGGCCAGGAAAAAGTTTCCAACGCTGCAAAAGTTACCAACCCATCCTCCTTACATACGTACATATATATATGTATATATATATATATATATATCATGTACGCATGTTAATCGTCGCGTTTACGCGTGCCCTTGTTGTTCGAGGTTATCTACATCTGGATGAATTACTCAAGAAGGTGAATTATTCATGGATCCGTTTAATCGTTCGATCTCGAAACGAAGAGTCATTCATCGGCCCGTGCGTATATCGCACGCTTCCCTCCGCTGCTGAGAGAAAATGCCGCTTCGGAGAAGCGATCGCGCGAGACGCGGATCCGAGGCCGAAAATCCCCAGCCGCAAAGTGGCGCGACTGCGCGACACTGACTGCCGGCTAGTAGTTTATTAGGCATGACGGTAGCGAGGCACGATCGTGTCTTATGCACGCCTCCTATAATGGGCGCCGTGTTCCCTCGCACGTACGTGGACAACGTCGAAAGATGTTCGCGTCACTGCGAAACGATGCAACGATCCGCTCGGACGACGCGAGCACGCACGCACGAGGCGTCGGCGAATCGTGGCTCTTCTTCTTCCCTCGAACGGTCATCCATCGATGCGATACCGTTTGCGATCCATCGATCGATAAAGGCATGCGCGTGCGCGTTCGCGTTCCCAATTCCATCGCGAGTCTCTTCCTTGTCTCATAACGCGAATAATAATACATCCCTCGCTTGGATCGCGAGCAGAGGTCGCCCAGAGGACAAAGCGATCGGCAAATCGCGGCGATGCACCGCGGTCGGAGTGAAAGCACTCGGAAGCTGCGGGGCGCACTTTCTCCGAAATTTATCGAGTCAGCGCTCATCGTCGCGTTCCCCACTTATCCCACTTTGTGTCATCGGGCCGCAACGTTCCGTGAGCTAGTCGGTTCCGCGTGCGTCGCCCAATAAGAAAGGGACCTAACGGTTCCCGCTTAACGTCCACGAAGCTTGGACAAAGCTGCCGCCGATCTGCGGCCGAAAGAATGGGCTCGGGTTTTCCCGAAAAATTTCTCGGATAATCGCGCGCCTCTTCCAGATTACCGGCATTTGCAGCCAGCAACCGTCCCGCTCCTCGCTCCACCCTTTCCTACCCTCACTTGAGCGCGATGACGTAAAGACTCTTCTCTCCGAATCGCTCGCTCGCTCGTTTCTAATCGCGCCCGCCTCCTCGAGGCCGGTTAACGAGCAGTCCGGGACTACTCGCCTTGCGGAGGGAAACGAGAGCAGATGCATCGCCGCCGATAACGACATGCCGGATTTATGCCAAGTGTCGCGGCTGAGCGTTATAATCTCCCCCGCGGTTTCTTGCCGGCGCGCTCGAATTTCGTATGCGAGCGGGATTGCGCAATTACGTCGCTACCGGTAATTACCGGTCAGGTAGCAAGCTCGGCTAGGTTGGCACTCGCTCGCGAGAACGCGGCGAGCACGCGTTAAACCCGAGGCGCGGCGAGGCCTCATCATGGCTCAGCGATTCGAAGACCGCACCGGACGGTGACCGTACGGGAGGAAGCCGTAGTAGAGTCCGCCGCGGCGCCGCGGCTGTGCGGCGGATAGCCGCGGGGAGATAGCGCGAGAGAAGAGCGGCTTCATGGCGGCGGCGGCGGCGGCGGCGGCGGCGGCGGCGGCGGCGGCGGATCGCGCACGAGAAACGAAAGAAGTTAATGGCATCGCGGCCGCGCTCGGGCGTGATCGCTTTCGTGATCCTCGAGTCATCATGATCCGCGAGCGAGCGAGCGGCCGAGAGCGCGCGCGCGCGGACTATCTAATCTCGATCCGATAAACACGTCGCTCTCCTCCATGAGGTTCATTTACAACTTTAGCGATAATTAGCGCGGCCTCCCGCGGCTCCTTCACGCTTTACACGCGCGTCGATTATTGATTTTGTTGTATTTATTCCAGTTGATGGAGATAACGGTGATCGAGACGTCGATCGAGGGGACCGCCTTACTTTTATGCCTTTTGATAGCTGCCTTCATTATATCGATGATATTTTTGTCGCGTACATAAAGGGACGGGGCTTAAGGCTGTCTTACCGATATCTTTGTTACTTATCGCGTTTTATTTATCAAATTGCGTGCGCGTAGGATCCTGGAGGATCCTAGTTTTAACGATTTTATCGAGATGCGTTCCGACCACGTATCGATAGCGCGATAACAAGCGAATCGTCGTCGTCGTCGTCGTCGTCGTCGTCGTCGTCGTCGTCGGGCCAACATCTTTTTCGTCAAGAACCACGCCTCTCTTCCAGTTGGACCAGGCGGTCCAATTTTACACGCATTCCTCCTCATCTTTCCATTCGATTCCGCATCGTTCGGTCGCAGATTAATTTCGATCGATACCAATTAGCCAGACGGAAGATTGACGCGGAAGATAGACTCGACGAAACTTGCCGACGATCGTTTCCAATTTACATCCAACAATAGCCACGATGATCGGATGTCTCGCGGAAATATACGAAACGCGTCATCGTTTCGTCGCGACATTCGCGACTTGGAAACCCGTCTCGGCGGCGGTTTCAGCGATCGTTACTTCTCCGTTCCGACGCTCGCGGAGGAGCACGAAAGAATCGAACGCCGCGGCTCTCGCTTGCCGACCAACCGGCGCGGCTTTGGCGCGCGCGGTATCGCGCGCGCGGTGTAGCTCGGCGCGGCAGAGGAAACGGCCAAAGAAAGATAGAGATGCCCACGGGGCGCTTCCTCGCTGGACGCCGCGGTTCTCTCCTCGTGACCGGAAGCGACGCGGGTCTCATGCCCGGAACTCGGCGATCTCGTCGATTCTCTCCCCCCTCCCTCTCCTCTCTCCGCCATCTCTCTTCCCCCCTTCCTTCGCTCTCTCTCCCTCTCTTCCTTCCTCCCACCCCATCCTCTCTCTCTCTCTCTCTCTCTCTCTCTCTCTCTCTCTCTCTCTCTCTCTCCCTCCCTCTCTCTCTCGCCCTTAACGGTATATATCGCGGCGATCGATCGCGGAGATCGATCCTGTGGTGTACGTTCCCCCGTCGTGTTCCACAATCGCCGGTTCCCACACACACACACACACACACACACGCGCGCGCGCGCGCGCGCACACATACAGGCGCACAGATACCGGCGCATGGACTTTTCAGCATGCGCGCGTGTGTGTAGGTGACGGGACACACCGCCGTCCGCAACGAGCGAAAGAGAAAGAGACGGAGGCGGGAGAGGGAGAGGACTACCGCGTTCGCGATGGCGCTTTGCACGCACACACCGATAGGGATTTACGAGCGGTTTCGGGCAATCGCGAATAGAGATTAGGCCGGTAATTAACTATGGATCTGGTCTGCAGGCGAGTTCGCGAGGCGAGTAGGTAGAGAGACCGTGGAGTCGGGTCGGCCCTATATACATAAGTGACCCCGGTTCGCGGGAGCCGCGCTGATGAGGGAGAGCGAACGCGCGCGCGCGCGCGCGCGGCCGTTCGCGTTCGCGCGCGGGAGAGAACGAGGGAGCGAGAGAGCGAGAGAGAGAGAGAGAGAGAGAGAGAATGCGAGGGAGAGACCGTGTCGAGGGGGAAGAGGACGGGGAACGGCGGGGGGAGCAGAGTATCGGGCAACGGGCGGCGGGTACGAGGGTGAGAGAGCAAGATAGCGAGAGAGACCAACGGCGCGGTCCTACCGCCCTTTACATGGGACCAACGCTATGTACGCGGCGACCGACCGACCGTCGTGTGATCCGTCCGTATATAACCGCGCGGCAGCGCTCCGCGCCCCGGCACCGCGTATATAGCATACCGCGCCACGGCTGCCTGCCGGTACATACACCTACGTTATATACCTCGCGAACGAGGGGGACGGCTGCGAGGGGGGCCCGGGGACGCTGGCAGGGAGGGAGGGAGGGATATACGTTAGGTATACCGCCGCGCGCCACGTCGTCCGAGCGTCGTGCGCGCGTGTGCGCGCTCGCGGTGGACGTGAAAACGTACACCCGCACGCGAGCATGCGAGGGCTATATAGATGTCTCGCGATACATATGTACCGCGGATATCCGCGCGAGTACATACCTGCACGTGTCTGTATACGTATATATATATATATATATATATGTATGTGTGTATGTGTGTATATGCATATATATATATGTATATGTATACATGTATGTATACATACATATATATACATATATATACTATATAGTATATATATATACTACGCGTGTACATAGGCGGACGAGTATGTGCGCGTCGAGGATCTACATATGTGTTCAGAGCGCCCCAAAAGGCAGACGTGCCTGGCATCGACGAGGCCAGAGGCGCACCACCGCTCTCGCCGGCTCGATCTCCGTATCTCGGTAGATCGACGCCTAATGCCGCGGACACCGGTGGAGATGAGAAGAGAAACAGTGGGGTGACGGGGAAGAGGAGAGGGCGCGCGAAGGGGGCAAGCGGCGAGGGGGAGGTGAGCCGCGGCGGCGGTGGTGGCGGCGGCGGCGGCGGCGGCGGCGGCGAAGCGAGGCGAGGCGAGGCGAGGCGAGGCGAAAGCGAGAGAGGAGCAGTGCGAGAGAGAGAGAGAGAGAGAGAGAGAGAGAGAGAGAGAGAGAGAGAGAGAGAGAGAGTGAGAGAGGGAGGGGAGTAAGGGAGAGAGAGGGAGCGACGCGGGGGCGACGGCGGTTCCGACGGTGGCAGGGGACGTTGAGAGGGCAGGGGAGCTTATATGGGGCCAGCCGCGGGAATATCCTTCGCCGTTCTGCGAATTAATCGCGCGACCCTCCGCCTCGACCCCCGGGTGGGTCCCCCCCTTGCCCGCCTTCGCCCGCCTGCCTCTCGTCTGCCTCGCTCGACCTTTCCATCAACCTTCTCCTATCCTCTTTGTGCCGCGCCTCGAATACCGACGTTCGCGATTCGTCCTTGTTACGTCGTCGTCGTCGTCGTCGTCGTGGTCGCCGCGATGGTCGTCGTCTTCGTCGTCGCCGTCGACGTCACGCAAACTCCCCGTCTTCGGCGAGCGCGAGCACGTTGGTGAGAAATTCGCGGGATACCGCGAGAGAGCTCCTTCGCAGAGTCGATATCAATTTATCTCGCGCGAGCGCGGGCTCTCCACTCGTACTTTTTCCCCTAGGCCCCACGCGAGCTCGCGTGAAAAAACGTACGGGTGGGCGGGAAACGAGCGCGAAACGCGCGCGCAAGCGAGCACACGCGTGACTGTTTTAATTTTCTGCCGTCCGCGTTTTGCTACGCACATTCGCGCCGTTACCGCCGCAACTTTACTACCTGAAAGTTTCGGTGTACAGGGAGGGAGGAGAGATAAAACGAGAGAAAGAGCGACTGACTCTTCCTCCTCCTCCACCACTAAGAAATGGATTCTCGGTGTACATGTTGTTTCCACAGTGTGTAGTGGAAACGGCGTGTGCCAGCCGTTCATTCATGAGCTTTCAACTACGACTCGTTGAAATCGCGGCAACTTGTTCGCAACTTTCATAGCTGGATTATCCGCACGATTGATTCCCTCTACGTACGAATTTTATACGAAAGGCGAGAGGACTCGCGAGTGCGCGTCAAGCTCGATAATAACTCGTCCCGATCGTTATCATCGACGATCGGGCGTACCCTAACGTCCGTTTCGGTTACTCTTAACGGAGAACGCAAACGGAAACGCGAAGGAAGATGCGGAAACGATAAACGTCACTCGTGACAAACCGATAACGGTAATTCTCACGTTGATAACGCGATAACGTCTCATCTAATCAATAGACTTAATTCCTTTATGCAATTCGGACTTGCGGCCTCGGCGCATCGGTATGCGATCAGTATCGCGCGAATTATCATTCTCGATCGAGATCGAGAAAAGTCTGCCAACGATATCGAGCCGGCGTCGAGGGGGCGTCGTAGGGCCAGAAATTTCTTACGTATGTACGCGCGCCGGCTTTCCCGCCTGGCAACAATTTAATCAGCGCACCAATTTCATCAACCCTTCCGCGATACGCGGCGGCGGTACCTCAGGAACGCGGTACGCGCGCAACCGGGGGCGGCGGTGGGGGAGCGGCGAGCATGGCGAAGGATTGGCGAACCGGCGGAGGAGGAGGGGGGRGGGAGGAGGAGGAGGAGGAGGAAGAGGAGGGGGAGGAGGGAGGGGAGGCTTGGCCGCAACAATTTCGTTAATGCTCGTTCGTCCCGTCGCGGCCACCGATTCTTTATCGCGCGCTCGCGCTCGCGCGCGGCGGACTATCTCGGCGAACGGCAACGGAAAACTTTTCAAACGTCATGTTTATCGTCACGTCCCATCGCGGACATATGGGCACGCTCGCGTGTGCGCGCGTCCGTGTAGTACCCTCCTCGTTCCGCCCCAATACCGACCCGATACACGTATCTCGAGATACACGCTCGCCTTCCACGGCGGGAACCTTCGGGAAACGATGCTTGCGCGCGCGCGCGCGCGCGTGCACACACGCGTTATCATCGTCCCCGCGCCCATTATCATCGGCGCCTGCGACGAATCCGGGATTTTCGACGCTAGTCGGCCGCGATACCGAGATGAGCCTTATGCCTCGGGGATGCCAAAGTCGCCGAGAGAGAGAGAGAGAGAGAGAGAGAGAGAGAGAGAGAGAGAGAGAGAGAGAGAGAGAGAGAAAGAGGGAGACCAGGAAATTCCTCTCCCGTTACGTTCTCTTTGACGAGTCATCGTCGCTCTTTCTCTCTTGCTCCTCCTTCATCTCTCTCTTTCTCGGCGAGCTATTTACATGACCAGCGCAGCGTGCCTAACCGAATTTACCTGCAGTAAATCACACGTATGGATGTTTCGCTGTCCATCGCGAAACAACGAGCGGATTATTAGTCAGCGATCAACAGAAGCTCTAAGGAACGGCGCGTACCGATACTCGGAGATACTCGGATGCTGGATAACGAATAAAAATCCGTTTTCGTCTTTCCCGCAAGGCCAACGGCCCGAGCGATCTCTCGTATATGCGCGAGTATAAACATAAGTAGCGCAAAGCTCGCCAATTAGCAGGTGATTAATGACGCGGCCTAATAGGTGACGCTCCTCCTCTCTTTCCGTCACGCCGAATCGGTGCGTCGCGACGCGGCGACGCAGAGGCCGACGAAGCGCGATGGAACGGAGAGAGAGAGAGAGAGAGAGAGAGAGAGAGAGAGAGAGAGCTACGTCGCCGCTCGGAAAATGCGATGAGCGACGTCGATGGTGCGAGACTCACGTTCGAGAAGTTGGACTCGTCAAGTCCGAGCCGCTCGAGCGCGAGAGGTCACTGTATCGAGAGGTCGTTATCAGGTCTAATGATCTCGCGAGCCACCCGATACGCGCCCGTCCGTCGACCGTGTTTTCCTTTTCTCCCGCTTTCGCTCATTTTTATTTCTCTTTATCTTTTTGTCCGCCCTCCTCCTCGTTGTTGTCGCACGAGAAGCATCCGCAGCTGCGCGTGGAAGCTCGCTCGCGCTCCTCGAGTTTCTAATGAACGCCTAAACTCGCACACCCTCCCCCCTCCGGTCCCCGCCAGGAGCCATTCTTTCCCGCGCGTTTCGCCGGGCTCTGTCATTTTCGGAACTTTCGAGAATGCCGTCGTGCCCGCCACCGAAACGCCCGATCCATGCGGAAACTCCGACGCCCAGGCAGTAACGCCTACCCTCCGCTCCTCCGATGCCACTCACATTCCGGCTGTGATTGCTAACGTTTGCAGTGGTGACCCCGCCGGCAAAGTCCGGAGTCGCGGTCGGATGTCCGCCGCGTTTTAATTCGGGGAACGCGATTCGGGGAACTCCCTCGCGCCTTCGAGACTTGTCGCGACGCGTGCTCGCTCCTCTTATCGATTTCTATTGAATCGCTCGCGTGAAAGCGCCGGGACGTGGCTAATCGTGGCTAATCTATGCCTGCCGGCAATTATGTATTTCCCCGCGTGACGTATCCTGACGTATCGTCGTCACGACGAGCGCTCGCTCGCTCGTTGCTTCTCGAGGAGGCGATCGTCACGGCGAGAGTGTCGTCTAAATCGATCCGAGGAGAGGAGATTAACAATGCCGGGAGCGGCCTTCTTTTTCTCCTTTCTATCTTTCTTTTCTCTTTCTCTTTCGCGTACAACGTATCGTTGTTACGTAAATGCGGACAGGTAAACAATCTATAATAAGCTGTGTTTACGATTAAAACATGAATGGCTGGCGGCGCGACCGCGCAACGGCGAACGCTCCAAAGGCAGTTTACGAGATTCAAGCAAGACCTCGCCTCGGCCCGAAGTACAAGCCCTCCTCCGCGCGAGGGGAAAGTCCTGCGAAAAAAATAAATGGCCCCAGAGTTATTAGTGCCATCCGCCACCCGCAGCAGCGAAGGGGTTGTGACTGAGGGTGGGGGCAGGCGATTAGGGACGGGTATCTCGAAATAAATTACGTCACGAGAGTGGATGGCGTGAGCAACGATGGCCCCAATTATAATTACTCTCGCACGGTACGCCTCCTCGAACGTCGATTCGCATCGTGTGACATCAGCGTTTCGCTTCCTGCCGCTTATATTTAGATGAAATAAAAAAGCGTGGATAAATGCGCGCGCCACGGAGGCCCGCTCGCGTCGCGGTGACGCAAGAATATCCGTATCGGGGCGCGGGGAAATTCCCGGAACGCGCGCGCGGTGCGTTTAAAACTTATTCGCGCCGTCCATGAAAAATGTATCCTTGAGAGAAGACGAAGGACCGTTGGACGCGCGAGGGGGAAAAGGGAGAGACGGGTCGCGCACGGATGGTCGTTTCACGCGGTGCTCTTCCTCGTCGCGCGCGCTCGCTCTCTCCCTCCCTCCCTCCCTCTCCCTCGCTCTTTCTCTCTTCTTCTTCTTCTTCTTCTTCTCCTCCTTCTCCTCCTCTCTCTCTCTAAGGGTCGCCTTTGCCGCCAAAAACCACACCCACGGTCGCCACGTTCGCCGTAACCGCGCGGTCGCGTCCGCCCGACCGACCGTCCTGTGCCGGCGGCGCGGCTCCTGAAAAATTTCGCAGCCCTGCCTCGGCTCGCCTTCTGCCTTCCGGCACCCTCTCCCATACCCTCGCCGCTTCCTGTTCCTCCCTCTGCCTCATCTTCACTTTCCAGCTTCTCCTCTCTCTCTCTCTCTCTCTCTCATCCGCCGCCCTCTCGACGGTTCTCCCTCGATAACCCGGGTTAAAGCCATTTCCCAGCTAGTGCTTCGCCCGGCAGCGCGTCGTGGTCTCTCCTCGTATACTCTATGTATCCCACGAAAGCGCGCGATTCTCTCTAGCGAAGCGGTGCAGGCAGAGCAGCATCCAGAGGAGGCAAGTTGTTGGCAGACAGGCAAGCAGGCAAGCAGGCAAGCCAGCCGGCCAGGCAGGCAAGGCAAGCAAGCAAGCAAGCAAGCAGGCAGGCAGGCAGGCAGGCAGGCAGGCAGGCAGGCAGGCAGGCAGGCAGGCAACGCGGGACTTTTGGGACGCGTTGTACATGGGTCGCGTCGCATCGTAGGTTCGCGATGGGTTGGATACATAAGAGGGAGGACGCGCGGGGAGGAGGAGGTGACGCGGCACGGCGCGGCGCGGCGCGGCGTGGCAAGCAAGGGGGACGAGGGCGCGAGCGAGCGAGCGCGCGCGCGAAAGCGGAGGGGGACATCAGGGGGGGACCCTCTTTATGTAGCACATAGACGTTGCCTGGCGTTCGTTC
>JAHMML010000097.1:30270-54533 GCA_020341155.1 Eciton burchellii | reverse complement strand
CCCCGCCCCGCCGCCACCGCTCTCCTTCGCCATACTCGCGCGTCGGCTCTCCCTCGCACCACCGCCGCGTTCTACCTTCTCTCCCTCGCTACCCGTCGCCCCCTCGCGCTACCACCTCTCGCCATCCCTCGCGCCGCGACTATCCGCGTCGACGTTCGCCCCTCTGCCGGTCCCCCTCGCGCCCCCATCTCTCGCTCGCCGCCCGCCCGCCCCTCCCTCCCTCCCGCGCCCCTTTCCGCGCTGCTACCGCTCTCTCTGGCCACCGTGCCGCGTCGTGTGCTGCGCCGCGCGACCCATGGCCACCGCTCTCAGTGCCACCCTATCTACTACACACGCGCTCTATATATAGGAAATACAACACATGTATATATATGTGTGTGTGTGTGTGTGTGTATATATGTATATATATGTGTATATATATATATATATATATCTGTGTAGATGTAGGTACGTGTGTTGCGTATGTTGCGAGTATTGCGTAAATGTTAAAGTATCAGAGAGAGAAGAAGAGAAGAGAAGAGAAGAAAGAGTAATAACGCCAAGGTACTCACTTTGCCGAGTAACTATCGCGTATTACTGCCGAGAAAACGATGAGATATTTATTCGCTATTCAGAGCCAACCCCCACGTTGCTTGCCGCAAGAAGACAGCTAAACGGCTGAATCACGAGGAACGCATTAGTCGTGTCACACTAACCTCTCGTACATTAAGCAGCGGTGTCGACATGGCGAGATAATCGCCGATAAAGTCGGAGGCAAGTTTCCGAGATAAGATCCAATCTTGATTCTTTTCATCCAGATATTTCGGACGCGCTTGAGGAAATCGACACGTTTTAGCGCGAGATTACGTGCTCTACACGTGCCTCGAGATGTGATTCCGCGGTAATCTCTCATTGTCCGATGACGCTCGAAATTATTTGCGCTCGTGCTTTCCTCGAGCGTCCTTGAGCGAATACGAAGGAGCGGAAGCATCCAGATGGATTTGCGTCTCGCCGCTATATCGACGCGGTAAAGTTCCAAGGTCGAGTACGAAACGCTAATTACGATCGCGTACGTGTGTCACGATTCGCGCGCAAGTTTCGTCTCCGTTTCCATTTAGGAATTTAAATCCATAAACCATAAGGGTCGCCAACTTCTTTGTATACCTTTCATTCACACTGACACACTTCTGGGACACACTTTGAGCCTCCCCTAAACTCGCCCACACGCACACATACTCCGTCGTATCCGATAGAAACTCGGGCCGGGAATCAGATCAAGCGCGTTGTGGAAACGCGTTGGGGGAAATCGGGCGATACGAGTCGGGGGAGGGAGGGGTGACGGTGATACCTGCGCGAAAGTTTGCCGCATCGCTTACGCGTCGATTAAAAAAGGCAAATTAAGTAGGCAAAGCGGATAGTCGCGTACATCGCGCGCGCGCGCGCGCGCGCGATCCAATCGCGCCCTGTCGCGCTTTCCTGAGATCCGACGATCGTTTCGGGGAAGAATCTCGAGTTTCTCCTCTCGCGTCCGAGTAATTACGCGCTGTCGGAAGAGGGAAAATTTGTACCTTTTTTCCTCCGCTCCCTCTGTCCTTCTCGAGTTTCGAGTCCTCGGGCGGCTCATTTGCCGTTGAACGCAAGGACATTTAAGGGTCCCGAGATCCCCGCGTCGAATGGACGCGTAGCGTAACGCGGCTAGAAGAACGCTCTGCGGCTCTGAAACGCGGCCAGCGCGGCAGACAGGCACCGCGGGTCACCGCCTTCCCTCGTCGTCCACGGACCCTGGTCCCCTTCTCCCCCGGGGCGAGCGGGGGACTTGTCGCTCCTTCTCTCTCTCTCTTTCTCTCTCGCTCTCGCTCTCGTCCCCGTGTTCCGGCTTTCTTCCGCTTTCTCTCTCCTCCCGCGCGTCCATTCGTCTGTCGCTCTCTCCTTCTCTCTCTCTCTCTCTCTCTCTCTCTCTCTCTCTCTCTCTCTCTCTCTTGCTCGCTCGCTCGTCCTCTTTCTCTTCCTCTCTGTCGGCTCTTCTGACGTCTCCAGCGCTTTCCGCTCTAATGCGCGCCTCTGTCCCTCTTCCCCTTCCCCCTCCCCAGCCCTACCCACCCCTCCCCTCCCCCTCCGCCCCTCGTCGATAACGAGAGCAAGAGAGACGCGCGATCGCGGGGGAGAACAACGGAGCGGGGCGGCGGAACGGTCGCGAGAATCGCCGATGCTTCCCGTCTCCGTCTTCCTCTCTCTCTTTCTCTCTCTCTCTCTCTCTCTCTCTCTCTCTCTCTCTCTCTCTCTCTTTCTCTCCGGGCACCGTCACCAGCACGGCCGAGTGCCACACGGCAACCCCGAACCCTCCGCCGCTTTCGCGACGCGCGAGCGAGCACTCCCCTTTCGCCCGTATAACCCCTTTGTTATTAGACCGCCGTGTACCACCACCCTAAATTCACTCGTTCGCCCTGCAAACGGACAAATTTCCGCGAGAGAAAAGCGCGAGCCGGCAAGACCGCCGGCGAGGGTCCGATACCGCGCGGGGACCGTTCACCCCTTACCGTGCCGCCTCCCCATTCCTTCCTGCGGACTGACCTGCGGCCTTCTCGGAAGGCACAGGCTATCTCTCCCTGGTTTCCCTGGTATTGCAGGTCGGAAAAGATCCGATTTTCGGAAAAGCTGAATGGAGCTTGCCTCTCTCTTTCATCAGGCATGCGGACGGACATGTTCGAAACGAAGCCCCAACGTATTTTTCCCCGCGCCCCACCGCGATTTCGTCTCCTATTATCGGCGATCATCATCACGCGGCCGATAAACGCGCGCCATTATCGCGCGGCGAGACTCCGACAAAAGGCCGGAGGCAAAAATGGTTGCGCGCAGGCGGAAGGGGGCGGGGGCGGGGGCGGGGGCGGGGGGGAGGGTAGGGTAGGGACGGCGATAAAATAGGAAGAGGCCGTGTGTGCGCGGGCTAGATTTTCGAGTTCCCCCTCTCCCCTAACCTTTGGCGTCGACGCGGGGAACGGCGGTGCGGTACGGTGCGGTGCGGTGCGGTGCGGTGCCGTGCCGTGCCGTGCCGCGCCACCCCGGGATCTAAGAGTGCTCGCTGCATAATTGCGCTCGCGGTGCATATTCGCGCGGGACTCGCACGGACGAGCGAGCCCTTTTTTTGTTCTCGCTGGCACAAAGGCCAGCGAGAAAGCGGAGGACGGCAGGACAGGAAGACAGAAGGGAGTCGAGAAAGTAAATCGAGCGGATATGTCGCGGCGCTTGAGAGACCCTCCTCTCTCCCTTTCCCACTCTCTGTCTCTCTGTCTCTCTGTCTCTCCGCTTCTTTCCGTTCTCGCCGAATGCGCGGCGACATTCCTTCTCCCTCTTTCCTTCCTTCTCCCTCGTCCATCTCGATCGACGAGGCATCGGCTTTCCCTCAGCGCTGCAGCGCCTCGATGGGATCGATCGATCAATTCGCCGAAACTCGTATCCGAACTAGCGGCATTCCGATTGTCGGCATTACACCCGTGCATGCACGGGCAGATTTCGCGCCCGCGAATTCGCGACATCTCGAAAGAAGAGGAGCGAATTCCCCTCGCGCAGATATCCCCCCGCGCCCGCGCGCGGACTGTGTCGACGCTGCGACTTAATTTTCTTAGGGGAGAAGAATGACGCGACGGAATCGAGCCATAGCGAGCCGCGAGATGAATCTGTCAGGCAACAATGTCGCCAACAATCTCGCCGACAACCGCGAGATCATGGTCATCTTTCTCCCAGCCGGCATAACGGCCGTGCGCGATCGCTAATTAGCCTGCAGTTTTTAATTAGATTCAATTAGACTCTCGGAGAGCACGAGAGAGAGAGAGAGAGAGAGAGAGAGAGGGAGAGGGAGGGAGAGTGGGGGAGGGTGAGAGAGGAGGAGCTATTGCTGCCAATGATGCGTTTCGACCAAGATAGATGGATCTAGGTCACGTGTACGGATCGTTGCGCGAGCCGGGATGCCTTTAACGCGACAATGCTCAGCAGCGGTAGCAGATTCGCGGACGCGAATCTCCGTTTACCTCATTAGAGACCTCATCGACCGCGCGAAGAAGCGCAATCATCGAACGCGCGCGTTTATCCTCTCCTCCTCTTCCCTCTCCCTCGACATTGTTCCCGCTTTGGAGTTTCGGACAGGTTCGGATCGGGAGGAGAAGTCGAGAACGCGCCAATCGCCATCATCGGCGAGCGGCGAGCGGCGATAATCGTCTCGCGACTCGCTGCGATCATCGTTTGACTTTAGCGCTAAAGTCCCCGCGAGGTCTCCCCGAAACGCCACGTCGTCCGAGGGACGTTATCCGTAGTTTGGAAAAACGTTCCCCTCGTGCACGCCCGCACGCCCCCGCGACCGCAATAAATTCTACTGTCGCCTCGTACTGATTCGAACCGCGCGGCTTCTGTTTCTGCCGGAGAGTGAAAATCGGAAAAGAGAATTGCTCCCTCTCCTTCTCTCTCTCTCTCTCTCTCTCTCTCTCTCTCTCTCTCTCTCTTGCTCGCCGCCAGAAGCGCGGGCAAATTCGCGGAACGAGTTCGGAAAGGGTCACAGCCGGGAGAAGGAGCAGGAAAGAGCAAGAGGAGAAGAAAAGGACGAGGAAACAGGAAGAGGTGGAGCGGCGAGGGCGAGGCGGGGGTGCGGAGGAGGGCCAGGGCAGGGGGAGGCTTCGTCCGCCGACGAGGGAGAGAGAGAGAGAGAGAGAGAGAGAGACCCGATGCCAGATTTTTCCAGCGGGGCCACGGTAGAATGGATGTGGGTATAATGGAGGCGAGCACCGTGCCTTCGGTGCGTGATAAAAACTGCCGATAGCGAGAGGAGAGGAGAGGAGAGGAGAGGGAAGGCGGACGGGAGGGCGGAGAAAAAAGAAGAAGGAAGAGAGCGAGAAGGGGCGGACGGGTGAGAGGGGCACGGACGAAACGGCGGGCTCGGCGTTGGAAAGACTCGGGGACGCGAGACGAGGGGTTTTGATACGCGTTATTGAGTGCGCGCGAATTAAAGTTTCTTCGGCGTCGTCCGCGCGTCGGCCGCCTTCCTCGCCACGCAGCGCGTCGATATCGCCTGCTCCTTCGCCTGCTTGGCGCGTTTCGCGAAATTATCGACCGCATCTCTCCGCCACACTTCCCCGCGCGCCCGGCGTGCCGCGAGAAAATATCGCGAAATATTAATCTCGCCGCTAACGCATCGCTAAGCCCGGCAGCCAAACGCGTATCTCGAGACAGAGGGAGAGAGAGAGAGAGAGGGAGAGAGAGGGAGGGAGGGCCACATCAAAAGTTGCAAATATCATTTTGCGGACAGAAATCAGTCCCCCCGTCCCTCAGTCCCCTCTCTTTCGGGATTCTTCTTCCTCCTCTTGACTTTTGCTCCGGTGATTCGCGATCGTCGTTTGATACGTTCCGATTGTGAAAAAATAATAAATAGTCGTGCGAACTTTGCGAACGGCCCGAGCGAGGCGCCTCGCCGACCAACATTCCAGAGCACGCTGACGTTTCCCGTATCCCGCGCATGCATAGCGGCACGAGAGCGGCAACCTCTATTCGCGCGGCGCGGCGTCGCGATGTCAATCTGGTCCGTTGGCTTTAATTTCGTTAATCAGGACGCGTCTCGATCGAACGAGCTTCGTGAGCCGAACTGAAAGGAGAAAGGCCGTCTCTCTCGCCGTCATTCCTGCATCCGCGCCAAAAGTCACGAAACTCTGCAGAGAAAGAACGAAGCCGCGAAGCCACGACACAAGAGCACAAGAGCAGCGCGCACACACGTATACGGGGTGTCCGCTGATCAAGCTCGCGAGAATCCACTCCGGAGGAGCCTCCGGTTATCGTCTCGCGATCTTCGCGACGACCAACGATCGAGATCTGCGAGCGAGCTCTCGCGAGGCGCGTGGATGGAGAAGGCTTCGCTTTCGCTTCGCGAAAATCCGTTAAAAATTCGCGGAAGCGAATGGAAGCCTGCACGCTGGATGATTCGGCTATTGCTCGTAGATGCTGGCTCGTGGAAGCTTACCAGCGGACACCCCGTATACAGCGCGCGGTCTCTCGAGGTAGGTAGGAAACTAGACCGTGACGAATCACGGTTGGCGACTGCGCCGTCGTGACGTCACATCACGTCAAAGGGCGAAGCCAAGAGAGAGCGAGACGGAAGAAAGAAGAAGAAGAAGAAGAAGAAGAAGCAGACGCAGAGAACGAGCGCTTCGTACGGTCGGTGGTCGTTGCTTCCTTATTTTCAATGAAATTCGCGGTCACTTTTTCCACAGGCTTCCATACGCGTGACGCGTGAAAGGGTCGATCTCAGGAGGGAAAGGGGCGCGAGTTTTGATCGAATTCGAGCAAAGGGATTGCTCGTGGATCACTCGTGGATGGAGATGATCCGTGTCCGCCGTATCGGTGTATTCCCGTTTTATTCGGCGAGAGCCGTTCGCGTGTCGTCATATTCGTCGAATCCCGTTACGCGTAATGCGTCGCGAGGCGTGAGAAAGCGCGCTTAAGAAAGCTGGCAGATGCCGACAGTGCAGCACGCCGACCGTGCTATCACTTGCAAATTCGCTCCCCTCGCGTGACGTCACGCCTTTCGGCGATTATCTCTTCCCATGTGCGCAGAATCCACGTTGGCATCGCGCGCGCTCCCCCCTCCCCCTCCCCCTCCGGAGGACCAGTGGCAAGGGAGGAAGAAAGGAGGAAAGGTGGAAAGGGGGAGGGGAGGGGGAGGGGGGGAAATATGGGGGCATCTCTATCTCGTGGATTATTCTCTAGCTTCCGAGGTTTCCGGTAAGTCGTCGAGCCAGGTGCGGCACGTGCCGCGGCTACGAGCTCCTGAAGGTTTCACTCGACGTTCATAAGCGTCTCGGAAAGCTCTCCTAACCTTTCTACGTTAGGACGTAAATGATGAACGTTAAATGATGTCACTCGATGATGTCCTCGTCGGGACATCCCAGATGACCGATGCCATCGAACCGATGTTTCGAACTGCCGGTGACGTCGGCAATAGCGACGTCAGCGCTCGTTGCTACAACGAAAACGTTTTGTGTAAACGTTTCGGTATTTTCAGCAAGATCTTGAATTTAACAAGACGCGCGAGTTCTCGCGCGTCTCCCGCGAGATCCCGCAAAGAGTGCCGCTTTCGTATCGCTGGTTGCCAACGCAGCAACGGCAGCAGCAGCAGCAGCAGCAGCACCAATCCTGGCACTAAAGCTCGTGGCAACGTGGGACGCGAGTCCGTGCACTTTGGTTATTTAGTGCCGCAGAGTCCAGCGGATAATCCAAGTGGCAGGAACGGCGGAATCGCGCGCGCCGGTTTAAACGGCCGATCCAAGCCGGAAGTAGCACGAATCTCTCCGCGGGGCCGGAGGCTCCGTCGCCCGATAGCCCGGATTTGACGAGCGATTCGAGTCGCGAAATCGCGAATCGCGGCGCGCTCGAACCAGCGGCGATTTTATTCTGAGAATGGCACGAATCCAATGGCGCGAGCGCCGAAACATCGTGCGCGTCTTTTCAACGAAACGAGCCGACCGAGCCGCTGGGGCTATTTTGACGAGGCATTCGCGAGACACGTGACATCCGCCGCTCCTTCCGGAGCGTTCCAGTCGCCGCGGGAGAAAAATGCGGGACGAGGAGAAAGGAGAAGAGAAGAGGGAAAAGAAAACGTACGGGACGAGACGAAAGGTGCGAGATGACGGAGAAAATGACGCGGTTTCGCCGCCGTTTCGCCAATAGAAATTGCAAGCGGAACCTCGCGTAATCTCGCTGCTAACCGCGATTACGTCACACGCATGACACGAGAGAGCCAGCGAGCGCGATGGGCGAGACGCGGTTTCGTCGTCGCGTCCGAAAGCGAGCGAAAAGAGCGCGCGTTAGCGTCACGGCGTTAACGGCTTATCGGCGAACGCGCGTATCGAGGTGATCGCGAAAGGACGCGAAAGACGAGTTTCTCGTCTCGCGAGGTCTTTAGCCGCATTACCGCAAAAATGTCGGCGTTCGTCGAACCCAGCGCGGCGCGAATCGCGCAGCCGTCAGCGAGGCTGCGAGAAAAGAATTCGTACATCTCGTGCATCTTTTACGGTCTGCGACTTTGCCGCGAGGGGTTTTCCTGCGAGGCAAACGCCAACTCCATAAACCATCCGGAACAACAACAACAACAACAACAACAACTACAACAACAACAAAGCTGGATAGAGAAACTGGATAAAAAAAATTCAAAAACGCCTCGCGAAACCATTGGTAGCGAGACTGAAGAAGAGCAAAGAGTAAAGCAGAGAAAAAGGAAAGAAAAAACAGTCTCGAGCTTGCCCGGGGTTAGAGAACTAGAGATTCAAATCGTACACCGACGTGCGACGTGCGACGTCGATAATTGTTTCTCGCGAATTTACATTCGCGGTTACATCATCATGCGCGTCGATCGGTCCATCGGTTTCCACGCAAAGATCCACGGGCGGTTTTCCGCGTTCTTCCGGCATTAGTAAGCGAGGAATAGCGAGAGTAATTAGAGGCAACCTTAATTCCGTATAAATATTGAACGCTTAATGCACCGTTGACCAAGAATTAGCTGCGCGGCCTGTTTGGCCACTCAGGACTAAGCGGCTTACGGCTCGTCAAATTTTAGTTCTATCAGCGTGCTACTCGGACTCGTAGCTGCGCTACTTGCTACTCGCGCAACGCTGCTGGAAGCGGGCAAAGCTGCGCGGCAAGGTCCCGGGAAAAGGTAAAAGTGTTGAATACAAACTTAAAGCTGATTAATTTTTACCGTTAATCCCGGGGCACCTGATCTCTTCCGGGCGAAGAACCGGCAAACCACGGAAAAGAGGGCACATTCTTCACCGTTTCCCTCCCGCCTCCCTCGCCGCCCTTGTCGCCTGCCTCGTGGCATCGGATCTCCGGTGAGCCGCTCGAGTGATAGCCGCATACGCATCAACGACGAGATGAGATTCATCTCCCGACCGGGAGAATGAAAATGGCAAGAGGAGCGCGATCTCGTGAAGGGGGGGGGGGGAGGGGGACGCGAATGAGAAACCGCTCAATGAGATTTGATAATTTAATTTCAGCACCGTCGGCTGCACGCGCACCTCGGAGCGCCGATCTCCTTGCTCGAATCGACATTATTTCTCGTAATCAACCTGTTGTCGGAATGCGAGAATGCTTCTCTCCGGAGAAAGTAAATCGCGAACGACGAACGGCAAACGACGCGCCCACTTAATGCGCCGATCAACGTCGCCGAAAATATATACGAGTGGAAGGCCCGCCGTTCCACTTATTAAAAATCGAGGGCGGGGGGGGGGCGGTTATTTAGATTTTCGCGAGCGACGCGAGCGACTTGTTCTCGCCGGTCGTGTAACATATATATCATGCGAGATTGTGCGGATCGTGATGAAAAATTCAGTATACGAAGGATCGGGATCGTCGAGGAAATTTTTCGGATTTCGTCCAGCGCCGAAATATCGATTCCGATCAGCGCGAGTTTCGAATTCTTTGTTACTCCATGAGTAACGAAGCGAGGAAAAACGTTGCGGTGCGGGAGGAAAAGGCGTTGTGCCCCGGCGTAATAAATCAAAGGTATTTCGTCAAAGCGTGACCGTTCCGTTTGGGATCGGCTGCAGCTGTGCACGTGCGCGGCAAGTCTCGCCGAAAATCGTGGACGCGCATAATTCCATCGAAATTGCAAATTGACGCGAGCGTGCCGGCGCGATGAGTCGCCTAAATTTCTGCCGCCGTGAGAACTCGAGAACGAGATGAGGCGGAAGCCGCGAGTATCTCGCGATATCTTGCGATTCTTCTTGCTCCTTCGTTCGAGGAAAAACTTTATCGATCATCGATCATATGGATGATCGTCGGGAGGAGAAACCACCGTATATCGGCGGTTCCGAGGCGATTTCGCCGGACGAGACGAGGGGAGCAGCTAGCGATAAAGGGAGACGCCTATCTCACGCATTCGCCATTGAACGGCGGACGTAATGAGCCGCGTCGCGACTCCTCACCGAGCCCGCTTCTCCGGCCGCTCGCTAATTTCTCGCTCGCAAGCAGTTAGCGATGCGAACGGCGGTTAGCCCGCGTCCGCGATTGCCCGAGCGCACGCACAACAGCCGAGCGAGAAGACGGCCGGGCAGGCCGCGGCAGGCGACGGACGCATATGCCGCTCAACGCGCATCGACACGCACCAACGTGCGCGCTCGCGCACGCAACCCGCCGCGACCGAACTTGCTTGCCAAGAGAGCTCGCCGTCCGATGCACGCGCGCGCGCGCGCGCGAAAAAGTGCGAAATAACGCGAGGTGATGGCAGAGGACAAAGGCTCCGCGACGCGGGTACTAGAAGCTAGACGGGAACTCGAGAGGCGTACCGAAGCGGGGGAGAGAAGGGGGTGGCCACGGGTGGCGGGAAGAGGAGACGGCCGAGGGGGTTCCTTCTCCCTCGGAGCAAGCGGCGGGCGTCCAAAAGGGGGAAATCGGTAGATAGGGAGGGCGGCGAGGGGGAAGCGCGCGAACGCGTCGCTCGCGCGCGCTCGCTCGCTCGCTCGCGACGAACCAACGAACCAACCAACGAACCAACGAACGAACGAACCGCGGGTTCGCTCGTATACGTCACACGCGGCGGCCGTTCGGTGTGAGTCACGCATCGCGAGCTTCCTGCTGCCAGGCCCCGCCGCGCTCGTCGTCCCCCTCGCGCTTCGTTTTGCGCCGCCGTTACTCGTCCCCTCGGTCCCTCCGGCTCCTCCGCTCGGCCCGCTCCCCTCGCCCCTCCGCTCGCGGTCCCCCCCCCTCCCTCCCTCCCCCCGCGCCCCTTCCGATCTCCCTTGCCGGCACCCCGGGCTCCGGCCCGATCCCTTTTGTCTGTCGTTCGTTCGATGGTCCGACCGCGACCGCGCACGCGCGCTCGTTCGTTCCAACTATCGGTTCCCGGACGTCATTCGTGCCTGGGATTTAGGGTCTTCTTCTTGAAAGATCGGCTCCTTTCTTTTATTCTCGATTTCAGCTAGCCTTGAATTTTACGGTTCCACCATTGGTTCCACTGGCGTCGCGATCTCTCGCTCATGGCGACGCTCATTTGTCCGGATAAACATTGGTGGCGGGAGGTGTTCGCGGCGGTAATTTTCGGTGAAGCGAGTTATTCTCAAAGCAATTTTTTAGGCCCCCAACAGCGGTCCCGGGAAGACTCGTGGAACGAGGGTAGGAAGGAAGCATACCGTCGTAGACGGTAGAAGGATAGCGGAGGGATGCCTCGGCGAAAAGTATCAGTCCCATTTGTCATTTTTCGAGAGAGTCATTTTCCCGAGTAAGAGAAGAGAGTAAGACGAAAGAGTGGCGTCGAGTTGGCAAAGTTGGCAAACGCAGATTCCACCGTGCGCCGATTCGACGCACCGATTAGCGCACGTCGTCCTGATTGATTCTCGCTTGTCCGGCGCGATCGCTGGCTTCGCTGGCTCGCTGCTTAGCGAGCGCGCATTAATCCAATCGCGAGCGAGTTACTCTTCCTCCGGCGCGGAAGTCGATGACCTCTTTTGTTGCATCTGCCCGCGGCATATGTTTTGCAACACGTCGTCGCACTGCGCGAGCGATACCGCGTTTCGCGCTTCCTGCTGCGACGACGATCGGCGTCGAGCATTGGGCGCGTTTGAGCCGCGCGACGAGGATGCGAATGATCGCTCGCGAGCCCCGTCTGCGGGATTAATAAACGCACGGCAACGGTTCTCAATTTAAGTGTTTCCAACACGCGCTACTTGCTGCCACCGTGTATGAAGCAAAGTTCAAATCGATGCCGCGCGCGACCCTCGGGGTTATAGTCTTCGATATTAATTGGCGCGTGGTGGGCGAGCGCGCGCGCGCTCGCGCGCTCGCTGGTACACGACGTAAAATATCGTAGGGCGAATTCCATTTCGGCGATCCATCGTGGCGATAGTGCCTTCGCGGAGGCACGTGAAATATTACCGAAAACGTCGATCGCGTTCATGTTGGCGGGCCTTGGAGGCCGCGAGCGCGCGAGCGGACGCTCTTCCTTTCCTTTTCGATAATTACCGCGCACCCGATAATCCGATCCACGGCATCGCTTTATTACTTTACCAATAAGCAACCGATATTCGTGCCATCCGAATTCCCGATAAAATTCCTCGCGAGGTACATACACGTGCAAGCTAATACGTGCGTTACGTTGGAACCGATGGCGGCGGCGGCGGCGGCGGCGGCGGCGGCGGCGGCAGCGTCTATTCCCTGATATACGCAAGAAATTAATACTCAAACGAGCGCGCCACGTGGTGCGCGTAATCTCCCTCTCCCTCTCCCTCTCTCTCTTTCTCTCTTTTCCTCTCTCACTTTCTCTTTCTTTCTCCCGTCCCCCTCCTCCGCGCGTGCATCGATCAAACATCCTATCCGCGCGTATAACCGAGGTTAAGTACAGACGCCGGTAATACTTTGACGCTTCCGCGATTCTTAAATCGCCCGACGTCGACGCGGAGCATTCGTCGTCAGCCATGGTCATTTATTCGTAATGCCGCGCCAATATTCAAAGTAAGGTACCACGCACGTGGTAACGATGGTTACGCGCTGCGCGCGCGCGTAATTGCATCTCTTGGAATATAATTCGCGGCGGATAACGCGTGCCGGAGATAAGGATGTCAGCGATAACTCCGAAAGACGCGGACCCTTTATTTGGACGATGGCGGCTCCCGTTTTTTGTGTCAGCCGAAAGCCGGGACGACGCGAGTATCTCGTTTCCCGATGAGAGTTTCGCGCGTCATCGGAAGCGCGCGATGGAAGACGCATTCGCGAAAGTATGCCGTCGAATATTAGGCTCGCGCGCGAATGAATTATAACGGTCCGGCTCGCTCGCTCGCTCGCTCGCTCGCTCGGGCTGCCGTCGTTGGAGCTGAACGCGCGCGCGACATATCCGGAGCTAGAAAGAGAGACGGGACGCGGAGCGAGCACACCCCGCGAGGGCCACACGTACGCTCCCGCTCCCGCTCCCGCTCCCGCTCCCGCTCCGCGCTCCGGCTCCCCCTCCCGCACCCGCCGCCGCCGCCGCCTTTGTGTGACCATCGCGTACGCGTACGTGATGAAGAGAGACGGAGAGAAAGGGGGACGCGTATCTGGGCCCTCGGGCCAGACGATCGACGATCGCCGTGGCATGCGGGCCCCGCGACCAAGATCACGAGAGGTATCGTATGCACGACAGTGTGTGCTGACCAGCTGCCGTTCTCACCGTGAGCGAGAGCGCGCTCACGGTGTCGTCATTACCGTCGCGGTGTCGCCGTTGTACTCATTATCGTCATCGCTTTTGCAGTTATTACGTACTTGTCCCGATCATCGCAGCGTTCATCGCCGCTCTCGCGGCTATGAGCGGCTATTGCCGTTATCGTTTCCCTTCCCTCCCTCTCTCCCTCTCTCTCTCCCTCTCTCTCTCTTTCTCTCTGTCTCAATCTCTCTGTTTTTTCTCAGCATCGCTATCATCGCGGTAGCAATGATCTTAATCATCATTGTCATCGTTATCATCGCTACCGATATCTTTGTTATTTCCGTCATCGTCCTCTTGGTCGATGTCGCCGGCATCGCTTCTTTGTTGTCATTGTCAGCATGATGATCGTAATCATCATCGTCGTCGTCGTCGTCGTCGTCGTCATCGTGGTCGTCGTCATTGCCGTTGCCGCCGCCACCACCGCCGCCGCCGCCGCCGCCGCCGCCACCGCCGCTCGTTTGTGCCTCTTCCCCGTCGTTTCGGTCGGGCGCGGATGCGCGCGGCAACGCCGCCGCGTCACGACACGCCGCTTGGGTATAGGTTATCGCCGCGGCGGTGGCTTCGGGAGAGCGCGCACGTACACACGTGCGCGCGAACGTGCCCGGCTAATGCACACAGACACATAGGACGACAGCGCATCAGGGTGTGTACGTGTACCTGGGCCTGCTCCGATCCCTCGGGGTTTGCCTGCCTCTCCTCGCACGTACATGCTCAGGCCAGACCCCGACGTAGCCGCCGTAGTTCGCTACGGCGAACGATCGGCGGGKGAGCCAGCCAGCCAGCCAGCCAGCCAGCCAGCCGCGGCGGCAGCGGCGGCAACGGCGAGGCAGCGGATGCGTCCTGCCGCCGCTCGTCGCGCGTCCTCGTCGCACCCGCTTCTCATTCCCGCGATTCCCCGCTTCGTCTCGCTTTCTCCCTCTCTCCCTCTCTCGCCCTTGCTCTATCCCACGCCCGTCGAGTCCCGGCAATATAAGCCGAGTAATATTACCGCGGGAAGAGCGGTAAGGTAACAGAGAGCCGCTGCTACGGACCGTTCCTTTCGAGAATTTACGAGCACCACGGTCCGGGTGCCCGACTCTCTCTCTCTCTCTCTCTCCTCTTTCTCTTCTCCTACATATCTCTCTCTCTCTCTCTCTCTCTCTCTCCGTCGCGCTGTACCACGTGGAACCCACCGGCTTGCCGAGGCGGCATCGTTCGACGGAGCCGTGAGCGTTTCCGTGCTACGCTCGCAATTTCGAGGGAGCCGAGCCAAGCGTCCGCGATTATGCGAGGGCAATCGCGCGACCGAACGCGGCCTGGCGCGGCGATAACTTATCAACGTCGGGAGATAAAGTACCGATACGCCGATAAACGCCGCGCACAAAAGAACGCGGCCGCGAACGCGCCGCGATCACCATCCGCGATCGTGCCGTTCGTAGCATCGAACGTGCATCATCGTGCAAAAAGCGCTCAGGGCCGAATTTCATTGGCTGGCATCGCTCGCTCCTCGGGAATTAACGCGATTCTTCGTGGATCCTCTTTCGCGAGGGATGTTTGCGTCAACTTGCTCGAGTTTGCTTCCGGCTGAAAGAGAACCCAGAGAAAGCTTCTCCATCAATGTTCTCGATATCGCGTCCAGATTTTCCAGATCGCAATTATCGCGCTGATCGCGAGACGCCGCCGATACGCGAGTATCGGCGAAGGAATGCATCGCGGCGATAATTTTCGATTTCCGCGCGGGCGCGCACGCGCGCACGCGCGATGTTCGCAGAATCGTATTACGTATACGTATTCGGTGAGCGATAAGGGTGCCGGATGTATTAGCGCGCGCATCTCCCGTACGCGCAGCATATATCGCGGCACATCGGACGCAGTCGCCTCCCGCGTCTTCCACCTCGAGAAATCGAGCGGCTAGACCGGCGATCAGCGATAGCCGCTCGCTTGTCGGCGGCCACGTCGGCCGCGCACGGTGCAGATAACGCGCGGCGTTCTCGAAAGCGCGTTTTGAAACCCGAGACCGTTACGATTGTTTACGGGCGAGCGAGCAGCGAGGATTCCATCGCGGCGCACGTACGCGCGAGTTAAATCGGCCGCGGTTAAAACGCTACGTCGTAGTAGCTCGCCATATGTATCGCCAGCTCGCTCGCTCGTCCGCTCGCGCATCGCGAGAGAGGAAGGCGGCGACGATAAGAAAACAACGGTGAAGGGAGCGCGAGAGGGAACGATGACTGAGAGAGAGAGAGAGAGAGAGAGAGAGGGAGAGAGAGAGAGAGAGAGAGAGAGAGARAGAGAGAGAGAGAGGGGGGGGAGAGAGATGGAGAGTCGTTTATTCGGCGCTGCGAGGACAGGTCCCCTTAAGCGCGGCGAAAAAGAGCGAGGAAGAGAGGAGAGAAAGGAGAGGAGAGGAGAGCAGAGGAAGGAGAGGAGGGAAGGGGAGGGGAAGAGATCGAGCGGAGAGAAACTTGCACGCGGCGATACATAATGACGAAACGCGACGCAGGTCGGCGCGCCGCGCCGCGCCGCGCCGCGCCGCGCGGCCCGGACTCGCGGACCCTCACATCCTGTCTATGACAGGACGGCTGATGGTTGCCCGGTCGGTCGGCCCCGTCCCGACGGTTCTGGTAGGGCCCTACCCACGACCGCGCGTGTATGCAGCGGTCCTTTCCCCCTCCGTCCCCCCACGACTCCCTCGACCCCCTCCGTCCGACTGTTCCCTCGGGGCGCATCGCGCTCGCTCTCGTCGTTGCCGCCGCTGCCGCCGCTGCCGCCGACGCTGGGCTCATGGGGGCTTGTTACTCTCCCGGCTTCGGCGAAGCATTTTTTCTTTCGCCAGACCGAGCGACCACGGTCACACAGCCGTCGTTGCCGCCGCTGCCGCCGCCACCGTCACCGCCGTCGCCGCCGACGCCACGCAGTATCGCCTCGCCATGGGGTACCGACGCCGCGCGGAAAAAAGGGAAAGAGCGAAGCGGAGATGGAACCAATGCGTTTAGCGAGAATGCACGAAAAGACGGAGAGAGACGGTGAGGAAGGGAGGGAAGAGGCTAGGTCGGGTAGGTAGCTAGGTAGGTAGAAGGATATCGCCCTGTGGAAGGATTCCGAGAGAATCCAAGAAGGTCGAAGGGTAAGGGTGGGGTGCGCTTTCCAATCGCGAGAACTTGAGACCTCGCGCGTTCCAACAGCGGCGGCGGCGGTGGCGGCGGCGACGACGACGACGACGACGACGACGACGACGACGACGACGACGACGACGACGACGATGACGACGACGACGACGACGACGACGACGACGGCGGCAACGATCGAAAAAGGTGAGACGTGCCGAAGGGGATATAAGCGCGGACAATGAAGCGGATGAGGGACAAGGATGGAAAAGCGACGAGAAAGAGAGAGAGAGAAGAGAAGAGCGCGAGGGGAACCCATGTAGAAGAGGCGAGAACGTGACGAAGCGCGCGGCATGGCGCGGCGCGGCGCGGCGCGGCGCGACGTGGCGTAGCGGCGGGGTCGCGAGGGGGACAGCGAGGGAGAAAAGCGAGGGGAGCGCGAACGGCCGCCGAGCGACGGCGATTTGGCAACGGCTTTTATGGCTTTCGTTGCGATCGGTTGGGAAGCGGCGCGGCGCGGCGCGGCGCGGCGCAACGTGGCGGACGAGACCGAGCCGCGCCGACACGGTGGCGGCGTCCGGCATGCGCATACCAAAAACGAGGCCGGGCCGACCGAGTGCCAAACGGCCGTCCCGAAAAATCTCGGAAGCGGCGAATACCTGCTCGGCTCGATATCTCTCGAGCCGAATTCTCGGCCGCGTTACTTTTTCCATGAGATATTGCCGTTGCAACGCGGCATTGCAGGCTGCTCAATGACGTCACGGGATGAAGTTTTATCCGGTATTCGGTCGGTTTTTCACGGCGTTGCCGCTAACGTCGCCGCTGCGCGTTAATCGCGTTTAAACGTCGCGAGAAACGAGACGTTTTCGATCCCATCTCATCTTTCGCGCGCGCGCATCGGCGGCTTCTCTACTTTCTTACGCTCATTATCGTATCGCTCGTTTCGTTACTCGACTCGACTGTGCGATTTACGCGAGCCGTAAAGCCGTTTCAATTAGCAGTGCGCGACGTCGCTCGGCTCATCTGCGTGGCATGCGAACGCGATTGAAACGCTTCTCGCGTGGCGCGATCGAAAGCCCGAGCGCGCCAATGAAAAAGATCGAACACGCGATCGAGCAGCGGCGCGACTCGGCGCGCATCCGGTTCTCCGTCTCCCTTCCGCGCAACCGTTCTCTCGCTCCCTCGCTCCCTCGTTCACTCGCTCGCTCGCTCGCTCTCTCTCTCTCTCTCTCTCTCCAGCGCGCGCGCGCGCCCGCGCGCTCGGGAACGGCAATGCGTCGATCACCGACCTGCGCGCGAGACAGCCGAGACGGCGCGGACGAGAGTGAGAGCGGTTTTGATGCCTGCGCATTCATACATACCTGCGGGAAACTGTAACTACCCGCCGCCCGCCCGTCCGCGTAGTAGAAGTATTAGACGGGCGGGAGGCGAGAGGAGTGAGAAGGAGAGGGAGAGAGAGAGAGAGAGAGAGAGAATCGGAGAAAGAGAGACAGGGCGAACGGCGGAGCGGAGCGACGAGCGGAGAGGGTAAACTGGGTCAGTGTCGTGGAACTTGAAAACTTCGCTTCCGTAATGCGAGAACGGCGCCGACTGCCATCTCGAAGTCGCTTAAACTGCGTTTACGAGTCGGCGGCGGTAGGTAAAACAGAAACACTTGGAGAGAACTCGAGACCGAGTTATATGCAGTTGGATACGTGTACGTGTACGTGTGCGCGTGTACATATCTGTACACGCGTACACAGCCGCGCGTACTCTCTCTTCCCTCGCCGTGGCGAGAGAAAGAGGCGCGCACGAGAGGCGCGAGGCGAGAGGGAGAGGGACGGGCGAACGGTGGAAGCGCGAGCGAGAGCGAAAGGAAGACGTATAGGAATGCGCAAACTAAAGCGTGCCGTTTTGCCGCCAAGTGGGATGGGATGGGGCGGCGGGAGGAGGGGCGGAGGGACGGCGGGGGGGGGGGGGGGGGCGCGCGCGGGAATCCTCGTTTGTTATAGCGGCGCGTCCCGCGCGGCCGGCGTATTTCTACGGCGCGAGCGTGTTTCGCTCCACGTGATCGCGGCGCGATTCCGCGCCGCGGATTCTCAATGTCATCGCAGCTACGCGGCTGGCGTTCGGTTCGGCTGCCACGAGCGGAAGGTCCCGCAAGGTCACGCAATCCGTCCTAGCCGCGGCCGATCGCCCGATGCGGAGAAAGTCCACGGCGCGAGTCCGCCTAACCTCTCGGCAATTGCCTAAAATTGCGCGCTCGCGCTCTCTCTCTCTCTCGCTCGCTCTCTCTCTCGCTCGCTCCGCGCCCGCGACCGCGTTGGAATTTCCATTTTCGCGAGGCGCCGTCGGCTCATTTTCCGGTTTAATAACCGAGATGTTCGGCTAGGAACGGTAGCCGAGCGACGGGGGGAGGGGGTGAAAGGGAAGGGGATACGACGATCGCGTGTGCGTCGGATATGGCGAGCGAAGGGAGTATTGCGCGCGCGCGCGGAATATGTATATATATATATATATATATATATTATAAATATATATATATATATATATATACGCTCGCGTAGAAACGCGCGTTACACAGCGTTACACGTAAGCCTGAAAACACGGGTGGCTGCTTGTTGACGCGGATAAACCGTCAGCGCGGTGGCGTTATATTTACAGGCTTGCACTCTCCTCTCTCTCTCTCTCTCTCTCTCTCTCTTTCTCTCGCTTTCCTTGCCGCGCGATGCGGCTTGTTTTATTGAAATATGTTTTCCAAGCGCTTCGCGGATTTCCAGGGACACGAGCGTAACCGCGAATACTTTTTCGGGTCGCGCCACGTGTATCGCGCCGGATATATGCGGAGGCAGGCGCGCCGCGCGAGGCGCGGGGCGGGACGCGGAGCGGCGTGGCGAGACGCGACGCGCATTTTTGATTTCGCAACGAGCCTAGAGATAATTGGCGCGGGCATTAGCGAGCCAACGCGGTTCCAACACACCATCGCGACTGCATTCCCCGATCTTTTCGATCGCTATCGTCTCTCTCTTGCGACATCTCTCTTTATCGGTCACGACGCCGTTAATTGCTTGAAATGAAAGCCGGGAGTGAAATCTAGGGAAAAAAGCCGGGAAAAGCGAATTAAAAGGGGGCCGGGGCCCCTTATTCGGTATATCGGGAGCAATGATTTTCGACTTGGCGGACGCGCAATCCTCGACTGGGATTTCTCCTTTAGTCTCCTCAATCGAGATTCGCGCCGAGCATCGATAACGTCGAAGCTTAAAACTCGCTTGCGAGAACGCGGACGGGGATCACCAGCGGTCTCGTTATAGCGTAGAACCGCGGCGGCCGGTGACACGAAGGCCCCCCCTCCCTCCCTCCCTCCCTCCCTCCCTCCCTCCCTCTCTCTCTCTCTCTCTCTCTCTATCTTTGTTGCCTCCTCCCCTCCCTCCCCCCCCCGATCCCTCCTCGATATCGACTTTAGACCGAACGGCCCGGAGGCAGGCAGGCAGCGTCGAGAGCGCGTTCGCTAAGTCTAAATAACCTCTGGTATATCGAACTGCTGCCAGGGAATCCGCGGCGGACGGCAGCCTGGCCGCGGATCGCGAGGCCGTCGGGGCCCTCTCCCTCGCGCTATCTCCCTCTCACTCCTTCTCTCTCTCTCTCTCTCTCTCTCTCTCTCTCTCTCTCTCCTCGTCCCTCTTCCTCGTTCTCTCGCGCTGTGCCGAGCCGCCGGTCTCGTTTTCCCGTTTAATAACCGACGTAGGAGCGAGGAAGAGGCATCGCGCGGTCGCTTCAATCGTGCTCGGTAAAACGGGACGCGGATATACGCGCGAGATACCGACGCGAGAAGGGAGGCGAGGCCGGGACGGGGAACGGAGAGCAAAAAAAAAGAGAGGAAGAGAGAGAGAGAGAGAGAGAGAAGGAGAGATGGGCGAGGAAGAATCGGCCGCGAGAGTCGCGTAGATGTAACGCGTGCGAGTTCGAAAACATGGTGAGCAGCAGAGATTGCTCTCGTCTGGAGATCTCGCTGCGAAATGTAGGATCGTAGAGGCGTAGGATCGAGAGAATTTAATGGGAGCAGACTCTAGGTAGACGAGCGAGGAAGCGGACGAAGCGATGAGGAAGATAAAAGAGAGGCAGAGGAGAGCAACAGCGACGACGACGACGACGACGACGACGGCAGCGGCAGTGGCAGCGGCAGCAGCGGAGGATTTCGGGAGAAACAGCGCGAGTAGAAGGAGAAGGAGGATAGGGCAAGCCGTTATTTAGCCGCGCGCGCGCGCGCGGGCACTTGCTTTCTCGCGCGCGTCTCTTCGCGTCTCTTCGCGTCCCTTCGCGACCCAACTTTGCCCGTCTCCCGCCGCGCACCACCGGCCTTCGGTCGCCCTCGAAGCTCGAATGCCGCCCCCTCATCGCTCACGCCCGTTCCACTACCTTCCGTTAGTCCTTCTCCCCCACGACCCCCCGAGCTACGCTCCTTCACCCTTCGTTCGCCCTTCTGCCTAGCCATCAACGTTAGCCTTGCCACGTCCTTATCCTCGTCTCTCTCTCTCTCTCTCGCTCTCGCTCTCGCTCTCTTCCGAGCCTCCGCGCGGATCTCTTCCTCGGAACACGCGGCAGGGTTCTTCACGCTACTATACCGAATACCCTCACCCCTCGGGTTAAGAAGAACTGACTAGCCTTATCTCACTCTCTTGCTCCGTGCGCGTCCTTAGAGGAAAACCTTGCCGAGTTCCTTCGTAACGCCGCATAAAAGACAGCGACGGAAGTACAGCGAGGAAGAGAGAGAGAGAGAGAGAGAGACTAGCACGGCGATGCCTGGGCTCTGTCGGTCGTGGCCGTCGTTCGCCGAAATCCCGTGCTAATTAAAGCCCGCCTCGACGCCCGACCGACCGACCGACCGTCCATCGGACCGGTCCGTCTCTGTCCCCGAGTCCCATCCGCGTCGCACGCCTCGTCGTCACGCTCGGTTTCTCTCACTCCATCCTTCTCTCGCCCTGCTGCCCACCGCCGCTCGCTCGTCCCGCACTGCCCCTCATCTATCTTTCCTCAGCCTCGTGCAGCCGACGCGGCCGGGCGCACCAAGGAGAAAATTAAGAAGACTCGGAGCCGGCTCCTTCGGTCCATTGTGCGGGGACGGTCTCGTCCCCGTGCGCGTAACGGTACTTGGCGACGCCGCCGTCGTCCACCGTGCGTGTGCGTGCATGTGTGCGCGCGCGCGCGCGCGCCGCGTTGCGTATCGCGCACGCGAGACGCGGCGCCCGCCGAGATAAAATCGCTCGCGCGGCGTTTCGTGTATAGATACATTCCTCGCGTCTTTCGGCTGCCATCCACGCGGACGTTGAACGGTGGACTCGCTCGGCAGGCGAGTTACGTTCGAAGGTCGATACGGAACGAGTAATATTCGCCTTGCTGCACGTCGCGTAATTACTCTTACATGTGCGGAGCAACAGCCAGGGTGTTGCTCCTCCTCGAAGAAATTGTCTCTCCGACGTTCCCCGATTCATACATGATAACGTCACCGTCATCGTTCCGCGAACTTGATTCGTCCTTAAAACTTTGTTGCGCGCGCGATCAAGCGCGGGAAAAGGAAATTCGGACGAGTTTGCGTTATTGCGTGCGAATCTCGCCGGATACAATGGTCGAATTTAGAGCCTACTGCTTTCAACGCGTCACGCTGAAGCGCGCGCGCGCGCGCGCGCGCGCGCACGCACACGTGCGCCCGTGTACGCACGTTCGCGTGCACTTGCGCATGCTGCAGCGGCCCCATATAGGTTATTCACGGGCGCTGAAAGCGAATGCACATGCGTTCGTAAATACGACCTTGCGGCTTTACGATCGTTTACAAACTCTTCCGACCTCCGGGTCGGAAGAGAACACGAGCACTCGACGTTATTCCAATTAATCTCGCACCGTAATATCGCCGATTCACGCGAGTGCGTGCGTGCGTGCGTGCGTGCGTGCGTGCGCATATGAGCCGTGACATAATAACGGCGATGAAGATTTCGTAATTTCGCGAAACGATGTTTGCCGGATCGATCTGTGCCGATAAATAATTCCTTTCTCCCGCGCTTCACCGAGCGCTTCGTCGTCTCTTGGACGAGACCGCGTCGAATCGCCAAGAGGAAAGAAAGAGAAAACGAGATGATACGCAAGAAAAAAGAGTATTTAACCTAGAGAGAGAGAGAGAGAGAGAGAGAGACAACAGATACTTTGGGTATCTCCTACTGAGGAAATGTTGTCGGGAAGTAGTTAAACGTCGCGAGACCAACTTTGGAACAGCGCACACTCAGCGAATACTTCCTCTCGAAAGTTTCGTGGAAAGTTCGGTCAATGTATCGCGAGAGACGTATCGCGTGATGTAAAGTCTATTGATAAAAATTAGCTCGCGAGGATCGCGCGAATCGCGCGGGTCGCGATGAGACGCGAGCGAAATATTTGCCGGAATTTGGAATCTGGTAAATCTTGGCCATTTTATTTATCGCGCGTAATCGACACGGACAAGTGCGCTCGCGTTTGTATTGAGAGGGCGAGTTTGCATCGAGCGAGCTAGCGAATAGAGCCGAAGGCCCTATACGACGATACATCGGCGGGTTCGGTGGTTCCGCGAATTGATCCGCGGAGGAGAAATAGCGAGATTAGCGACGCGATTCGTCGGGGAATCGGATTTTTACACGCGAGGAAGCTGCTGTAGCTTCCATCGCGGAGAAGCCCGAAACTCGTTCTCGCAAAGCCGCAAACGCGTTTGAACCGGCGGCACCGGAGGGGGCCGGGGTCCTTTCTCTCCTTCGCATTCGCGTGAAATTTTCACGCTACGTCGAAAGAGCGACGGTAAGTTTTAATAAATCGAGTTCGAGGCGCGAAATGGCAATCACGCAGATATCCGCTGCGCGATAATGGCTTTAATGGCGGAGATCTCGCCCCGACTAAAGAAGATGCCGATGCGAATTAATGGGCTTTTGTCAAACTTTAGATTTCCCCACGCGCGGCATCGCTCCTCCGCTCGTCACATCCTACGTTTCGCGTCACATTTTTAAAGGGGATCGCGCACGACGAGCCGCCCCGCTCGTTACTGCCAACTGTATTGGAACGTTAACGCGATAAATTCCTATCCGCGTACGCGTTTACGACATGGAGGCGATATTTGCTCGCCGGATGGCAGCGCTTTCGCATCTCAACGTCGATTTCACGCAATCGATCCCGACGATGATGACGCCGATTCATACGACGATCGCGTAATCGCCTTCTCCAACGAGATCGCGACATTTTGCTAAGCGGCGATTGCCATGCCGCCGACTCGAAAACGGAAAGACAAAGAAATATCGAGCGGAAAGCGCCGGGGGAGAGCCGGGAACGGGGGCATGGAAGGTCTCCCTCGTGGGGGATAATCATAAAGCGGCCCTGCGGCGGATGGAACGTCGCGTTGGCCGGCCGCGCGTTGATAACTTTCCGCGGAGTCGTCTGAAATATTCGTGAAGGCGCGGCGCGAAGCGCGACCCTAAAGGCGAGCGCGCGCTTCTCTCTCGCGTGAAATTTAAAGGCGGCTGCCGCCGCCGCGTCCCTCTCCCGCGGTCACCCCCTTCGCCGGCGCGCCACACGCGCGCTCCTCGCGAGAGAGGACTGTGCCGGGCCCCTCGATCGATCCACGCCCGCATAGTCGCGAGCGTGTAGAAGAGGTTGTTTGTCGGTGGCCGACCGGCCACGGTCGCCATTCGCCATCGACGCCAACGACGACGACGACGACGACGACGACGCCATTGCTGCCCGCCTGCCTGCCCGCCTGTCTGCCTGCCTTGCCTGCCTGCCTGCCTGCCTGCCTGCCTGCCTGCCTGCCTGCCTGCCTGCCTGCCTTCCTGCCTGCCTGCCTGCCTGCCTGCCTGCCTGCCTGCCTGCCTGCCTGCCTGCCTGGCCTGCCTCTGCCTGCGCGTCGCGCAGGAAGAATTTTTTATCGCGGGTTTTCCCTCCCGCAGTAAGCCAGCGGGTAATTAACGGCGGTCCTCCTCCTCTTCCTCCTTCTCCTCCTCCCCGCTCTCGCC
>JAHMML010000097.1:17828-30204 GCA_020341155.1 Eciton burchellii | reverse complement strand
CCCTTCCTCCTGTTCCCCGCCGTAACGCGCGGCCACCATGAATCCCGCGATGCCGAAAGACGACGCCCGGCATCGTCCTTGTCTCTCGCAATTTTTACTAGCGAGGCACGTTCGTTTGTTCGTCCGATCCGAGCACTAGCATCCGCATCCGACGACAGCTATATGCACCGTTAAGGGATAGCACGAGCCGGAAGGAACGCACGAGTGGTCCTCGAGCCACGCTTCTAGAGGAAGAAAAGAAAGAAAGAAAGAGGAAAAGATAAATTCCGGGGGAAAAGGACGAGCAAGTTATGATCTGGATCTTACTGCGCGTTAGTCTTACTGATACATTTGTCCAAGCTCTCCTTTGGAGAGCTGTCCAGTCGCGACGAGATGCAACGGTTGCGCAGTCCAGACCAATTAAATCGCGATTTGAATGGTCGAAACGAGGAGCGGAGTAAATTTTCATTCTACGATAAATGTCGCGCGCCGCGTCTCCTGTTTGCGTTACGTTAATTCCACGATCCAAGACTACGTTAATTCGGTACGGCGATGTCGGCAATGTTCGCGCGATGAGTACGAGTTCGGCAGAACGAGTTTCGGTAGACGGACGACGAGACGACCACGAGAACGCCGCTATGCGAGCGGCGATTTCGAAATTCCTGTTCGGGCTTTAACGCCGCGGTCTGCTACTTCGCGGTCCAAATATCGAGCCGCGTCCGCTGTCGCCAACGTCGTCGTCGTCATCGCCGTCGTCGTCGTCGGCGTCGTTGTCGTTGTCGTCATCGTCCATCGCTCGGCCCCGCCACGAAATTCTAATCCGTGGCGATTATACGCGGCAACGCGCGACTTTTTTTCCGGACGCACGCGCGAACGCTTTCGAAAGGAAGGACACGCGGCGTAACGTCGGCGAGCGACTTACGTAATCAACCAACAGCCGCGGCGCGATCGCCCCCCCCCCCCCCCCCCCCGCTCTCCACCCAGTCCCCTACCCTGCTCCTCGTGCCGTCCCATGATTCCCTATAAAGTCCCCGCGGCCGCGCGATCGCGTTCTCACTCTCTCTCTCTCTCTCTACCCCCCTTTCTATCTCTCTCTCGCTCTCTCGCTCGCTCGCTCTCTGTCTCTGTCTCTGTCTCTCTCTCTCTCTCTCTCTCTCTCTCTCTCTCTCTCTCTCCGCGCCCATTCCCCCCTCGGTTCTACTACGCATTTTCTGTTGCGCCTGACGCCTACTACGCCGAACGCGCGGCCAACCGACCGACCACTCCTGCCATTGTTCTTTTTTCCGCGCATGGTTTTCTCGCGATTACGTCGCGTCGCGTCGCGTCGCATCGCGGCGCGGCCCGGCCGAGCACAAAGAGCCCCGGCGCAGGCGGATCCTTAATTCGTATCTGCGAGAGGACGCATAGGGATCCCGACTAGGAGAGGGCCGACGGGGTCTAATCGTGACCGCGCGAATTCTTCGCCGTCGGTCCTCGCGGCGCAGCGAGGTTGGCGCGGTTCGTCTCGACGGCGGCGTGGCGCGGCGTGGCGCGGTGCGGTGCGGTGCGGCGCGGCGCGGCGCGGCGCGGCATGGCACGACGCGCGGCTTGGCGGCCACGCCATTTCCGGCGGCCGCGCATGCCTTCCAGGCGTCCCGGGTTCTTCTCCCCGTGAGAGTGCCGCGGGCATCGTCGGAAAGGGCACGATCGGAAAATTAACGACCCCTCGAGCGTTAACTCCCGACTCCAGGTCGACGGGCTGGTTCGCTTATTCGCTCTCTCCCTTCCTCTCCCTCTCTATCTCGTTCTCCCCCCTTCGCCCTCTCTCCCTTCCTCCCTCTCGCTCTCGCTCTCGCTCTCGCTCTCTCTCCCTCGAACCGCTCGTTCGTTAAGTCCTTCCTCGGCTCCTTCTCTCCCGCGACTCGCACCGCGCGCGTTTTCATCCGTCCTCCGCGTCCCCCTCGCCCCCGGTCCGCCCGTCCATCCGTCCATCCGTCCGCCCGTCCGTCCCTTTCCGCGCGGAGCCCCTACGCTTTCGTCCTTTATCCTAACCATCGCCGTCGGCAGCCCTACCTACCCCTCGAGGCTACGAATCGCAGATTGGTGGAGAAAGCGCGCGCGAGAGAGAGAGAGAGAGAGAGAGAGGGGKGGGDGGGGGGGAGAGAGAGGGAGAAACCGACCGACTGGTCGATTATCTATAATCGATAGCGACTCCCGCGCTCCATATTGCCGTAGTACGCACCGGAGATGGTGACTGACGTTTAAATACACAGACAAGACCGTAATATATCCTGCGCGCGTTGTCGCCGTTCTCGTCGTCGTCGTCGTCGTCGTCGTCTTCGTCGTCGTCGTCGTCGTCGTCGTCGTCGTCGTCGTCGTCGTTGCGTTGTCCTCGAGGCCCCGATGCAAATCATTTCCTCGTCGTCGATATATCGATTGACGCGGCCGAACGGCCGGTTTAACATTGTTATTAAATAATTACGCTCTTGCAAAACAAGAACGAGGGGGTGTAAAACGTGTGCGACCCCCCGTAAATCCATCGGCTTGACCGGTAATGGATGCGCTACGGAGAGACGCTCTTCTTCCCGGAGAGTTGCCTCGCCACCGGGCTCCTCTCCGTTTTACATTCTTCGTTCTTACGACAGTCACCGTGTAAACACGGGATATCCTGCATATCGAACTACTTGCGACAGCGACAAATTTGTGTTTTAAATTTTGTGGCGCATTACGAATTAACCCCCGGATGAAAATTCACGCTCGTTTCTACATGTACACGTGCACACGTGCCTCGATCGATTTTCATTTGTCGCTTCTTGATTTCCACAGAATTTCTAGGGAATCCTCTTCATCCTCTTCCGGCGACCATCGAAGTCTAACCCATTTTGCATTTCATCGTAACGCGAAAACGGGTCGATCGTTCATCGGTTTACGTTCATAGGAATCGGGAATTAGCTTTGCGCAACTTTGCGTTCCAACTTGCTCTTCGGTTTCTTTCGATGTCTCCGGTGTCTCCAGATCTCTCAGGCGCGCAATTTTCATGCGTGCACTCGGATGCGTGTGCGGATTATCGCAATATACGGGCCGAATCGGGCCGTATGAAAATGATCGTCGACAATTTCTATCAGGCCGGACCGGTTGATTTTCCTCGACAACGGTTTCATCTGGTTATTTGGACGCGCGTAGGTGTTATCTTTCGCAGGAAAGCGTCGACTGGATTAACGCTCGCTCCGTAGGAGCGGGATAATTTTGCGGCGTAACGGTCCAGGGACGAAAGCTACAAATTTCGTACGTAAACACGCGCGGACAGTTTTCAGATGCAGACGCGAGACGGAGCGAGTTAGAGTTTGCGCGCGAATCGTTTCCCGGGAGCGAATGATTCCTGCCGCAATCACGCCGCGATATCTTTCTAGAAGGAAAAGGAAGGAAGGAAGGAAAGAAAGAAAGAAAGAAAGAAAAGAAAAAAGTCCTGATCCGAGATACGCTCGTATTTCCATTACGCTCGTTACGGTGCGCGCTTGACGATAAAAAGCTTAAACTCGTTCGTGCCTCCTCGTCGCGATTGTTTGGAATGCATAAAAGAAAAAAGGAAAAAAAGAAAAGAGAAAGAAAGAAAAAATGGAAAAGAGAGAAAGAGGGAAGACCCGGCGATAAAAGGAGCGATTAAAAAAAAATCGATCGGACCCGGCGAAATTAACGCGCGGCGAAATTTTCGCGCGTATACATTTTCCCATTCACGGCCATTCGCTCCATTCGCAACTCACGCGCAACAACACACAAAGCCGGTACTACGGATTCTACGATTATTGCTCGTGGCGGGGTGGGGAGAGGCAGGAGAGGAGGGAGAACCACCGGCAGTTCCGGAAACATCTCTCGGAGATCTCTCTTCATTCATAAACTCTTTCTGCTGTAATGGAATACTCGGAGCCCGAGCCCGATGTAGTATAAACCGAACGAGAGGGAGAGGAGAGAACGGAACGAAGGTAGGAAGACACGCGTATACACGCGGGGGTCGAAAATAAATCAAGCGCGGAGCGTGCGAGTACACTTTCCGGCTGGTGTGGCCCCGAGAATGCGCATCTCGGCGCGTCCAAAAGAGGAGGGAAGGAGAGAGAGAGAGAGAGAGAGAGAGAGAGAGAGAGAGAGAGAGAGAGAGAGAGAGAGAGAGAGAGAGAGAGAGAGAGAGGGAGAGAGAGAAAAGGAAGGAAGGAAAGAGAGAGGAGAAAAAAAAAACAGAGAGGAAAACGAATGATCTTTACCTGCATTGACTCGTTTATCGTCCATTTGTCCGAAAGCGAGGCGAATCGGCGAAAAGAACGATGACGGTATCGGGAGCGCATGCCATGCGAGAAGGTCG
Source organism: Eciton burchellii (assembly GCA_020341155.1). Taxonomy (NCBI): domain Eukaryota; kingdom Metazoa; phylum Arthropoda; class Insecta; order Hymenoptera; family Formicidae; genus Eciton; species Eciton burchellii. The sequence goes on along the minus strand of JAHMML010000097.1, from coordinate 25,892 downwards.
AGAGGAGCTCCGAGAGGAGCACCCACGTTTCAGCTCTTACGTGTGTGTTGCTATGCGCGCATGCGCGCGTGCGCGTGCGCGTATGCACATGTGTACAGGTACGCTCTCTTACGTTTCGCGCGCGTACATACGTACGCGCGTACATATGTACATACGTACATACGTACATACGTACGTACGTACGTACGTACGTGCGAGATACGCGAGCGAGACAACGCGGGTCACACGCGCCGTGCGATCGTCGTCGTCGTCGTCATCGTCGGCGTCGCCGTCTCTGTCGTCGTCACCGTCGGCTTTCACGTTGGATCCTTGAAAGGGCAGAGGTGAGGCTCCAGCGAACCGTACACAAAATCGCTTCGCTGCAAAATCGGGAGATTGGACGTCACGGATATATCTACGGCTGGCTTTTTTGTCCACCCTGAACGGTGGACCTTTGAAGGGCCGTGCTGCTAGCGGTGTCAGCGCCGGAGTCGGTGCTGCTGGGGCAGAAACGGCCGCGGTGACGTAACGCCGGCTCTCGCTCCGATGCTCGGCGAGTGACGATTGTACGCGTAATCGTCCTCGCGGCCGCCTCCGACCGCGACGATAACGCTAATAGAGCCGTGCGCCGCGCGATTAATCGAAAATGATTAACGGGGAGAAAAACCGCAAGATTATTTCCAAGAAGCAAGGTCTCTTTCCGGAGCGAACGGAACAAATTCCTCGCTCAATTCTTCGATACTTTCTCTCTTCGAATTCTTTCTCTCTTTCCTTTTTCTTTTTCTTTCTTCACTCTCCTTCCTTCCTTCCTTTCTTTCTTCCTTTTGCCGATCAACTCGCCTAGCCCATCGTTGATCGTTGATAGGAAGCGCGGGGAGGCAGGAAGCTAATTCGTCTCGTGCGTACGATAAATCTCGTTGCGTCGATTGTTTGCGACTCTATTACTCGCTCATGCCCTCGTGGAGCGCGCGAGACGCCAACAACCGCGAGAGCTACAACGAGAGCTACCGTATAACCGAGCGTATGTACGCGCGTATTCGCGTTCGCGTGATCGGCCACGCGAGACCGGCGAGAAATTTCGGGCAGAAATTTCGCGCAACCTTCTTCGCGAGACGAATGGCATCCCGTCGTTCCAGAAGCGAGCACGAGCGATAACCGTGGGGGCTTGGAGGCACCGTGGTTATTGGCCGATCGCGAACATGCCGCGCCGCACCGCGCCGCGCCGCGCCGCGCCGGCGTTAATGCGGCTTTGGGCGTCTCGTGGCCCCCCTCGCGATTTCCTCGCGGCTCTACCGCCGCTGCCCCTCTCCCGCTCCCCCCGCTCCCCCCGCTCCGCCCCTCCCTATCCTCCTCCTCGTCCGCCGCCCTCCCCCCCCCCSCCCSCCCCCSCGGCCCCCAGGTTTTTTTCCCTCTCTTTTACGTGCGCCTTGCGCGGCCTTCGAGAGAGATCTCTCCTTCGCCGAGGGATCGCGAGCGAGGGGAGGCGAGCGGCGGGGGGAGGGCAGGGGGGGRTCCGGGCCGCGGGCGGGCGGGCGGAGCGGGGGAGCGCGCGGACGGAGAGAAAGAAAAAGATAGAGGAGAAAAAGATGCGGGAGAGGCTCGCGGAGCGAGCTTCTGGCCTGTGAACGGTGAGCGAGGTAAAAATCGCGCGAGAGCCCGCGTCAATTAGGAGCGCCACGGCTCTGTCGGAGCCGGCTCTCCCTCCCGCGCGAACAAAGAGCGAGTCTGTCGCTCGGCTGATCGTCCCGTCTTTCGACCGGCCGACGAGATATCGACGAGATAAGGCCGCGAACGTTGGAATTCGACCTGTCGTGGGTCCGCGCTCTTTCGAAACATCCTTCTCCGTTGGCGATAATCGTGCCGCGTCCAGTTCGAGTCGACTCGGCAGGCTTATGTTTGCTCGATCAACTTTGCGCGATCGGATATCACTGACTTGTCCGAATTACGATGATCTCGGCGGCGGTCGGCGGAGGGAGATCTTGGGCGCGATATCGGCGCAGGAAAGAATCCTTCCGAATCATCGCGTCCCTCGCGGATCCCGCGACCTCTTTCCAATATTTCTTCGTCAATCGCCCGAGTCGCCGGGAAGGAGGATCGCTCTGAGATTCGACGATGATCGCTCGACGATGATCAGAGCGGAGGAAAATAATAATCCAATCGAGAAGGAGCCCCGAGCGCTGATAACTGCCGCCGTTCGACGAACTCGCTTCCACGAAACTGCGACCATCTCGCTCTTCCGTCTCTTTCTCGGCGCGTCCGTGTCCGCGATGGAGAAGCGGTCGTATGTAAAACACACATTTTAACGCCCCTCCTGTATATTCTTTCTCTCCAACAAGTGCCCGCTGCGGGTAACCCGATAATTTATAGCGGCGCAAGAGCGATCGGGAGACCGCGAGAGAGAGAGAGAGAGAGAGAGAGAGAGAGAGGGGGGGGGAGGGAGAGGGAGAGAGACAGTGCCGCGGCGCGTAAAGTCCCTCCGTTTACGCAGATACGCGCGCGCTTTATGTATACATATTCGCACATGCGTGCGTTCGCTCTCTCGCTCTCCCGCGTACCGGTCCCGCTCCCCTACATGTCCCCGTAATGATGACGAGCGCGCGCGTCGGGACGGAAGAGCGCTCAAATTTCCCGCGTGAACGACGCGCTGCGTGCCTACCGCAGAATGCTGGATCTCTCGGGGGGTCGAGATCCCTCCATCTCTCCGCGATGTGCAACTTCTTCTGCGTCCACTCGGTCGCATTTATATAGGCCACGCGGTATAGCGAGGTGCTCGCGCGCGCGCGGCTATCGATTCGCCGTGCTCGCGCTATGTCATCGCGCTCCGGCGAGGCGCGCGAGAAATCGGGAGACGACGACGACGACGACGAGGAGGAGGACGACGATGACGAAAAATTGCGAGGCGACTTGGACGACTTGGCGGCATAGCAGTAGACGAGGCAGACTATCGTTCGTCTCGCTTTCTCTCTCTCTCTCTCTCTCTCTCTCTCTCTCTGCTGCGTCCCGCTTCTCTCCGGAGGATCCCCCCCTCTCCGCGCTACGATGGACGTAAGTCGTCCAAGATTACGAGCTCGCTTTTAAGGCCGCCCGCCGCGAATCCGAAAGAGGTCAGCCAGCGCGAACGGGCGAGCGAGCGACGAGGCGAGGCGCGCTCCGCGAGATAAAGCGGAGGAAGTCGCGCGATTGGAGTCGAGTCGAGTCCGCGGAACGTCACGAGGGTGACGGGATTTATCGCTCCGGCCAAGTCCGTACGATTACGCGCTCGCGTCGATCGCGCTCGCGACACGCTCGGAGGAAAGCATGTCTCTTCCGCGAAGGAAACGACTTTCTTTATTAAATGCGTGTCTCGCTCCCCGGGGCGTTCCTCGAAGAGCTCGACGAGCAGCTCTCTATCGGCACCTTTCCCATCTCCTCCTTTCTCGCGCCGCTCGAGCGCGTGATCGTCGTTCGCTGCCTCGCGAGGTGTCGCCGCTAAATCGTCGTAACGAGATATGGAAACGTTTGTCGGTGCCGCATCGGCGGCGGCAACTTTTAATTCAATTTCGTTCAACCGCCGCGGCTCTCCCCCCACCTCCCATCGCGCTGTCCCGCCCGCTCCCCGCTACCTCCTCCGTCCCGGCCACCGCGCACGTGTTCCCCTAGCGCTCCTGGCGCGGCGTTTCGCCGCTTACCTACCGCTCCGAGTGCCGGCGGCGCGACCACAGACGAGAAAATCGCGGCGATTACACACCATGACCATTACCATTATGCCGCGTCCGCGAAAGCTATTTATTAAAGCGGCGCGAGAAGCCCGAGAATGGATGAGAGGCGCACTCGACGAGCGCCGCGGCGCGATTCGGCGCCGACTTGCGCGATCGAATCCCTTTTCTTCTCCCCGCAGGAGCGGTAGCAGGAGCAGCTTGCGGGGAAATCTTCTCATTGAGCGTCGTTCCCTTCTTCGATCATTTATCCGACGGATGACGACGATAACAAGTAAAATAATTCATACGATGCCGCGCTCGCTTAATCTGCAATCCTCGCTGGGAGCATCGGGAAAAGTCGGAAACGTGGGAGTCGTTGCCGCTCTCGGCGAAAAGCGAGAGCGTTATCGGTGTATCGAGAACGAGATGAGAGATCAATTCTTCAGATATCGTTAGCGTACTAAATGTATCGCTTACAAATGTAAATGTGTGAATAAAAATGAGGCTGCACGGAAGTAGCAGCTTCGACTGATCGAATCGTCGTGGCGAAAATATATATTTGCATATATATATATATATATATATATTTCCTTGGATACTACGCCCTGAAGATATCAGGCAATTATAACGCCAATTGGACATTACAATCGCGTCGATAATGGCGCGACGATAACTGCTTATGTCGAATCAACAAGTTTCGTAGAAATACGCACTACATATTTCCTTTTCCTTTTCCTCGGGCTTTTTTTTCTCTTCAACGAGTCGCGGTGACTAATGAAGATTTCGCGCTATATTAATGCGGCGGTCCAATGAAACGACGTTCCGATGATCGGAAATTCTCAAAGGGAAATTATGTCGATGCTTTTAGCTTTGATTGCTCTAACGTCTAATAATTCTTCTGCTTCTTCGCGATGAGGAACGCAATGCTGATTCTCAGTACGTTGTGGGACAAGTATTTCGGAATTTATGGACATCAGAGAAATCAGAGAGCAGATTCCCCGTTAGACCTCTGTTGCACTCTGTCAAGGCCTGTTATTTAACGGATGAATTGTCGAATTGTCGAACGAGAGATCGCTAAAGCATTAGCAGGAAATGATTTGCCATCTCTTTGTCGAGGAAAGGTTTACATTTGCTACGGTCCATCCAAAAATTAACTATTGAAAATCGGATATTATTCGGAGATACTAGATATACAGAGCTCGGCTATCAGAAAGGATAACGTGCTTTCAAGGTTTCTCTTCGGGGCCTCCGTGACCGACGTGGCCGGTTTGCACCAACAATATTTCGCCGTTATAAAAAAGGAAGGGGAAAAATAAAATAGAAAAAGGAAAGAGACGGGAAAGTGGAACGTAATTTTTTTTTTTTTTTTTTTTTTTTTTTTTTTTTTTTTTTTTTTTTTACGGCCTTTGATGCTGCCAATAGCGCGCGATACCTTTTTTCCAAGCTCGTACGGATCCCTTTGACGCCACGTTACTTCGTTAAATATCATACTTTGTCGGGAGGAACATTTTTGTCACCGTGTGATGCTCGCCACTTGGCAAGAAGGAAAGAGAGGAAGAGGGAGACGGAGGGACGGAGAGAAGGAGAGAAATCGGTAACGGCGAGTCGACGAGTTTTATTTTACGGGAGCGTCGGCCGATTAGCGAAAGGGCTGCTTTCGGCGGCGGATCGATGAGAACTCGGTCTCTTTAATTCGCCGGAGCATTAAAATCGATCCCTCTCTCGTAGTGCCATTCCGTTTAGAACCGAAAGAGAAACGGAGAAGCCCGATAAGTAGTTTCCACCCATCCCCGTGACCTCTCGCAGTAATAATACTGTCCCTCTCGGTTTAAGTTTCCTTTTGAATAACCTGTAGGTCACCGCATAAAAAGGAAACTTGTTGCGTTTACTTTATGTGTGTATACGTATACAGAGAGCGTGTCTCTCTCCCCTCTCTCTCTCTCTCTCTCTCTCTCTCTCTCTCTTTCTCTCTCTCTCTTTAACCCACGCCTCCCCGACTAGCAGCGACAGAATAGCACGTGGATACGGCGTTTGTGGAAACGCGGTCGGCGATAAGTTTCGGCCGTGTGATAAACGGTTCAGGCCGAATAATCCAATGTCGGGTGTAAACATGGATGTGGACGCTGACACGTTCGCGGATAACGGCGTTAAAATTCACTCATTATCTATCTCTATCCTCGTGCTCCCACGTGACATCTGTCAAGAATAATCCGCGAAGTAGTGCGTTGTAGGTCAAGGACAGCGCGTATAACGTGGACCGCAAACACATGCGCAGAGAGACCGAGGAAGAGGAAGACGGAGAGAAAGAGAGAGAGAGAGAGAGAGAGAGAGAGAGAGGGAGAGGGAGAGACAGGGAAACAGGAAGATGTAATTCTGGCTACGCGCGAACGCGACAGAGCGTTGGGATAAAAACGGACGATAATGACGGACGGAATGCCGGAGAAACGAGGGCGGGAGTTGCGATCACGACGACAAAGTCGTTATTAGAGCCAGGCTCGTGCTCGATCTAATTAAAATTACTTTGCGACCGTTTGCGGGCCGTGCACGAGGACGGCAGGCAGTTGGCTCGATAATTCGTGTTTTGGACCGAGTGCCGATCGTTGAAGCATCTGGTCGGAACTGTTGCGACGATGAATGGAATTGAGCCCGCGCGCAGAGACCGAAGCTCGCGATGTAGCTAGCTACATCGTCGTGCACTTGTTGCAATGCGTCGCCACCCCAAGCAGAAAGATAGGATCGACCCGCTTCTATAACTCCGGCTGGCTTTCTGATATACGACTGTACACACATTGGAACGTGCGCGCGCGCGCGCTCGCACAGCACGAAGCTCCGAGCATCCGTAATGGCTTTATCATAAGGGATGAACCGGCAGCCATTAAGTAACGCGAGAGATCTCCCGATTGAGGGCGACAAACAAAAGCCACGCAACGATTAATTCGATAATAACGCCGTTGGCTAATTAAGCGAAGCGATTTAATAGCGTGCATGCTCGAGTTTCGATTTCCAGCGTGACACGGCATTTTCCTTGCGTTGATCCTTCTCGTCCGTCCTCGAGCCTGCTCCGACAGATTTACCTGCGCGCGATAATCCGTGAATTGCGTGCATAAATGGTTAAATAGTATTACCGGGTACGTATGTACAAAGGAATAGCTATATAGTCTCAAATGACAATTTAATCTAATTATATATATGTTCACGCTACGCCGATTCCGCTCGTCACCGTTTTCCTTCGCACGTGCCCGCTACGTGCTCATTGAATAATGTTACGCGCTGATTGTTCGCCTTGCACCAATTTCACGCAAGCATGCGTGAATCGGCATCGAATCTTTCGTCGTATTCGATCATTGTACTTTCGAGCTGTGAGAATACTCACAGAATACCTGTATCCTCGTAAGATCGAGTATCGAGAAACGTGACGATCAAATGAATCCGATGAATCGCCTTCGTGGATGCTGATGCAAATTCGCGATCTCTCATCGAGAAACGTAAAACGAGCGCTCGTAAAACCAGCTCGTGCTCGTGTTTGAAAAGATACGTGTACAAATATGCGTCCACTTTTGTGTTATGGAATTTGTTGCGCGAACAAAATTTCCTTGGCCTTGACCTTTGTGCCGACAATGGAGAAGGACAATAAAGTTTCTCGTACAATGATGCGTTACGGTTCGGATATCGTCAGAGGAAATTTAGAAATTTTTATCTTTTGGACAAACACGTATATGACGACGATACAGATTTGCTTCTTTTGTACTTTTATACGAGCGGGACGATTTCTATTGTTTCTACTGTTATCTTTCGAGCGAGACCAAATGGAAGGATCTATCTGGCATTTTATTCCTCGAGGGTTAATTTCTCGGTTCATACGTATTGTCCACTTTGCTCCGCTTCGCTCCGCTTCGCTCCGCTCTGCGCCGCTCCGTGCCGAGCCGAAGCACGTTGCACGTGGCTATACATTTACAGGGGGGTAGATGTAGTCTCGCGTCTCGCTCTCTCGCGGGCTGTCGGACCCCCTTCTCCCCCTGTAGTAGCTTCACTCTCGGCCCTGATATCTAGTACATAGGACGCGGGATGCTAGTCCCTCTCCGGCTCTTCGTCTCTCGCCCCGTTCGCCGGTCTTGCTCGTCGCGGGGTATGTAGGGTGGCGAGAAGAGAACGCGCGGTGGGAGCGCGACGCGCAGAGAGAAGCCGCGGCGAGGACGAGAGCGACGGAGAAAAAGGGAGATCAGTACCGAAAATGAGAGAGAGAGAGAGAGAGAGAGAGAGAGAGAGAGAGAGAGAGAGAGAGAGAGAGAGAGAGAGAGAGAGAGAGAGAGAGAGAGAGAGAGAGACGGGAAGATAGGAAAGCCGGAGGATAAGGGGTATCGGGGAGGCGCGAGGGGTTAGGAGACAGCTGCAGGCCATGCGAGGGTCC
>JAHMML010000097.1:7201-17393 GCA_020341155.1 Eciton burchellii | reverse complement strand
CCCCCCCCCCCCCCCCCGCCCCCCTTCGGCGTTCCCTCGACCGACCCTCGACGCGTCGTATACCGTTGCGCCCCCCCGACCCTTCCGCCGCCGCGCGCGCGCTGCCCCCTTTGCCATCCGCCTCTTCACGACCCTCCAGGCTGTGACTACCTCGTCCTCCTCTACTCGCTTCCTCATCCCTCTTACCTACCCTGCGATGCCTCCGCCGCCACCCGACGACGGACCCGAACCCTTGGCGCCCCTTTGCTCTTAGCCGCGGATGCGAAAGCCGCGCGGCGGTGTACATGGGAGGATGGCGAAGGAGGCGAGCGAGCCGAGCGAGGTTCTCTCCAACGAGCCACAGGCAAGTTGCCGTAACTCGCGCTCCGGTAAATTTCCACGGAGACCCCGCTGCTTCTCTACTCGATATACCTGCTCTCTCGGTCTCTCTTCCTTTGCCGCCCTCTCTCTCTCTCTCTCTCTCTCTCTCTCTCTCTCTCTTACTCGAGCCGACTAACGTGGAACCGCGCGCTCCCCCGCCACTGTGACACGGGCTGATATACCTGGCTTTGCGTTTTCTCTTACCGTTTGCTCTTACTCTGCTCGATTTTCTCGATTTTCTTCCCGTCGTCTTCCCCCCCCCCCTCTTTCACTCTCTCTCTCTCTCTCTCTCGCTTTCTCGTCCTTTGTCTCTCGTCTTTCGGAAATGCGGGGAAATGCAAAGATGAGGAAGATAAGCATCGGAATCTGCCAGCATCGGGATTTCCTGCTGGCGATTACGCAAACTACCGTTCGTCGCGGGTCCCAGGTCACCGGGGTGACCGTGACGACGACGACGTCGCGGCGATGAGAAAGGAAAGCACAAGAGGAGAGGGGATGCAGGAGGGAATGCAGAGCCGTATCGATTTTGCTTTTCGGTCACGTGGAAATTTGGAAATTCCGAGGGCCGCGGAGCTGCGCGTCGCTCGATCAAAGAGCCGGCCGGCGAAAGAAGAAGCCGGAGGGAGCCGGAGAGGGATTCCGCGTCGGAAGGCCTAGCGGCTCGATTAGAAGGCGAATAATGGCGAGGGCGAGGGCGAGGGCGAGGGCGAGGCGCTATCGGACGACCGATAGGCCGATACACCAAGGGTGAAGGAGGAACATCCACCTCCTCCGCTGGTAGGGTTCATCGATCGCGCGAGGCATCGGTTAGATTGATTCTTGTAAAAAATGACGCAGTTTGTCGCGCGCGACACCGTTGCAGATGCGTTATTTCGAGCGCGGACGACGAAGCGGAATCCCGTAATATCTAACGACGTTGATGCGATAACGGTGCGTGTCGGTGTGCGGTGTCGTTGCGTTGCGAAATGGACAAAGCGCTTTTCTCGTTGGCCGACCCTCGATATCCTCGGATCTATCTGATCGCGTTGGAAATAGCGGTTTTTCAAGGCGAGGAGAATCGCGAGGCGGTTCGATTCTTCGATCATTAGCGCGCCCCGAAGATCGCCTGCAAAATTATTATCGTCTCGCGATCGCGAATCGCTGTTTTCGCGCAACAAGCGAGTAAACGATCCGTTGATCCGTTGGTCTGAAATCGAACGGATGGAGACGGAACGGCTGTTGCCGTTGCATCCGGAATCGCGTATGAATCCGGCGCATGAAACAGAAATGCAGAAAACGAACGGTCGGGAGCCTCCGCAGGGTGAGAGACACTGGGATATACATTCATGAGTCACTCCATTCACGAAATGTGAATGAAGAATTCCCGCTTTGCAAACTTTGGGGGTCAACGGGACGAGGATGGTTAATCATTTTTGGCGCACAGGTCTGCGCGAACGCTCTCCGATATTTCCACTCGTGTCCGGGATATATATCGCTGCGAGACATATCCCTCTCTTCCGCGTTATGCTAACAGCGCCGCTGTCCCTTCCCCTCCCTCCCTCCCTCCCTCCCACCCACCCGCCCTTCCCTGTCCGGGTATTAATCCTGATGTTATTCGAAGAAGTTGCGGGTCGAGGCGGCAAAGTTCCGCGCGGTTTCCTATCGGCGCGTCACCGCGAGGAAAAGAGAAAGAGGGACAACTAGAAGGGGGAGGATCGAGGTTTATCACGAGAGATCTCTCGCGGTTGCCAGGACGGCACCAGATCGGTGGGGGTAATCGTTGTTCCGGAACCATTGGGGCGAAGGGGGCGGTGACTGGGAGGCAGAGAAGTAAAAGTAGCAGGAGGTATCATTCACTTTGCGGGAGTATCTCGCGTACCTCTGCCGCTCGTAATAATTTTCTTTTTTATGAATGAACTTGAAACTCATCTCCGCTTTCCGTCCGTCTCGATCTTTTTCTCTTCCACTCTCTCTCTCTCTCTCTCTCTCTCTCTCTCTCTCTCTCTCTCTCTCTCTCTCTCTCTCTCTCTCTCTCTCTCTCTCTTGCTCGCGTCGCGCCGTCCTCCTGTATCGTCAGAGAGTTTAAATCGAGTACAAACACGACACCGGCATTCGTCTTGGTCACAACTCAAGGATCTCGATGACAATAAGTACGCCGATGACTAATACGTACCGACGCGTGCACGCTCAATGAAGAGACGAATCTAAAGTTGATCCGCACGCTGCATTAGCCGGGCGAGTCGACGCGCGCATTCCTGCTGGCTCGCGCGGCGGCAGAACGTGTCGTTGTCTAAATCACGGGCGCGTTTTTTTCCGAGGCTCGGACGATCTCGTGCAGGCTCGTTAGCGCTGACTCGCGCCTTGCGACTGAACGATTTTCAAGTGAAAAGCCGATGCACGGCTTTTACGGCGGGCACGGCGAATAATTCGGCCGACAATGCCGCGGCGGTGAAACGCGGTCGTTAGCGAGCGACAGCGAGCTTCCTTCGCCCATACTTTCTCCAAAAAATTCTAATCGCAAGATCGACATTTTCGGCAGTTTGAGTCATTAACGAGGCGCCGACGACGACATCAATAACGAGACGCTCGGTCTGACGAGAATTGGCGGCGGGCAGTTTATCGATATTATCGTGCGGCCGGCGCAACGCCGCTTCGAAGGAACGATAGCGAGCGACCGTTAACTCGAGCCGCGACGCGACGCGACGCGACGCGACGTCGCGCAAATAGCCGCGCGCGCACACGGGCGCGCGCGTGCACGCGTGCGTGCGCGCATTATATCTCCCCGCCCGTCTCTCCACGCGCGCGCACGCACACGGCCGGACGCGATCCGCGGTCTCTCGCGCGTCCTATGTGTGTTGTTCCGTCGCGTTCGCGCTTGCGTGTGTACATCCTTCCGCGAAAGGCAGGCGGACCGGACGACGGGCACGGCCCGACACTCCGCTCGTGTTCGGCTCCGTTTTACCGGGGGAAGCAGGTGAAAATTAATTGTACGGGTTCGCGTTCGAAGAACACGGCTTCTCGTTGCTCGCTCCTCTACTCGCCGCGGCGTGCACCTTCGCGTCCTATAACGCAGGAGGCCATCGATCGATTTTCCTCCCGGCGTCGTCGTCGCCTTGTTGCGACCCTTCCCTTCCCCCCTCCCCCCTCCCCCGGGCTTGCCGACCCCCTCCCTCCCCCCTCGCCTCGCCCCCCTGCGCGGCCCCCCCGTCACCCCGTCGTCGTCGCTGTCGCCGCCGCCGCCGCCGCCGCCGCCGCCGCCGTCGCCGCCGCCGTCGCCGCCGGCTCCCCCCGCGGAGCGTTTTCTCGCGCCTCCCGCGGCGCGACGTATAGAGCGAGTGCGCGCGCGCGCGCGCGCATGGAAACTCGACTTATTAATCACAGATCGAATTCGCGCCGCGCCGACGTCGCGCCGGGCCGAAACCGCGTCGCCTTATCCGCGGAATCTCGTTTTTGTCATCGGCGCGCCGCTCTTGGCAACGCTCATCGCCGCCGCCGCGGGCGAGGGAGCGGGCCCGCGCGTATTTTACAGTGGAACTAGGGTCAGCTGCTCCCCGCGATATACGCCGGCGATACGAGCGGCGCCGCGAAGCGGCCGTTTGTGAGGAGAAAAATACTCGCTGGCGTTATCTCGTGATATACCGATTATGTACTTGTTAAAGCAGATGTCTGATAATACCCGTGGAATATGTATAGCTGGCTAGAGTCAAGTGTTATTTCGATTACGCGTCGGATACGGACGCGATACCTCGCCGCGATTAACGTCAACCCGGTTCGCCCGCTGATGAGCTCCGTCACGGATTCCGATCAGTTTTCAGCGCGCAGGCACTGCGGACAAACGGGCATGTTTGCACGTGCGTGCGAGCGCCTTTTCCCTCGAAAACGTGTCCGGGAAGAATTTCCCTCTACCTGTACGCCAGCGGGCAAGAGACCTTGAAGAAGCGTAATAAAGCCCGATAAACGACGGACCCGGCAGATTTTTAGTGAAAATAGAAATCTCGAGTAATTCTCCGTCTCCATTCTTACGGGGAGATCACCGTGATATCAATTATTTGGCGAAATAAAAGAAATAAAAGGACATCTCAAACACGTACACGTTGATAATCATCGGCAATAGGGCGCTCCTCTCTCTCTCTCTCTCTCTCTCTCTCTCTCTCTCTCTCTCTCTCTCTCGCCCTCTTTTTCTTTTTCCCGTTTGCTGCAGAGTGAAAAACGATCGGCCATACGTGATGAAATGCGGCCGGGTGCCGGTGCGCTTACCGGACGACAAAGCCATGGCATCGACACGTGGAGGTACACGTTTCTCGTACATTCGAGCGTGATGGCAAATATCGCAGCAACGTGGCTGGATGATACTCGCGGTAAATTTACCCGCGAATTATCACGAGAGCGGATTCCTTAGCGCACCGCGCCGTGCCGAGTGTAACTTTGCGCGGATGCTCGTGCGGATTTTAGGCCGCGCGCTCATAAATCCGGCTCTCCCGCGGGGATTGCCGGCGAGGTGGCGGACGGGATTTAAGGGTTTTATTGCATCCAACAACCTCTGTCCGTCTCCCTCCGTTCCTCCGTTCTCTCGCTTCTCCGTCTTCTCGCTCTCGTCGCTTTCTCATATGCCGCGCGACAATTTCCGATACCCGTCACGTGTTTCCGAAAATTCGCTACGCTTCGGCGTCATTGCGCGCGTTTGCAACGGTAAACTCGTAAGCGGCATCATCGTCACGCGAATACTATCTCGACTCGCGAGACGATACGATAGGAGCGGAGAGGCTTCGGGAAGGTCTTTCCGTTTTTTCGTTTCGTCCATCGAGAACGTCATCGAGAGAGTGCTCTTTATGCGCGATCATTGCGGTTTGTCCGTACTCGTCATCTGCCGATGCCGATTTTTATACAAAGAGAAGATGCAGTCGAGAGAAGTGTAGTCTGAGCTGTCGTTTGCCAAATAAATTTTCTGCCTTATAGGACGGGATATAGAATTACGCAACGTAGAATATCCCTCACGTGACCAACGAAAGAAACAAGTATAAAAAATAGCGATTAAACAAACGTGATAGCCGCAAAACGTCATTACATCGACGATTGCTCAAATATATCGGAAGGTCAGAATATATTGCCGCCGCGATCTTTTCTCTCCTCTAGCTTCTAAATTATGCCCGAACCGTCTCGGCAAAAAGACTCGACGATTACCAGTCGCCGTGTCGCAAAGATTCGCGAAAGCTGGGACGAGTTCGGCACTAGAGTCGAGATATAAAAATTTCTCAAAATGCCGGCTCCGCGTCGAGCGCGATCGTATCTTCCTCCCACGAAACTTCCTCTCGCTTCGTAATTGCTTTATTATTTTCCATCTCATTTTTTATTTTCTCGTCAAAATACGTAGTCGAAATGCGTGCTATCGAACAACCGGCGCGGAATATCGTAGACGCAGGGCGCATTGTCCCGTGATACGAAGGAGCAGAAGCGGAAATCGCAGCGTAAATTCCGCGCTGCGAAAAGTCAATGATATCTCTTCCGTAATCGCTTCCGTAACATATGTAACGACACACGTAACGTAACGTCAAGGTCAATGGTACCATTTAAATAAAATCGATCCTCTCCGATTGATCGATGAATGATTGATATTGGACAGCATCGAACACGTGTCCTCCCAATTTCTCCGATATTGTTACGGCGCGAGAAAAATTTCAAGGCGAAACATCTGTCGGAGAAAGGAAGAGCGGAATCAAAGTCGCGATTAAAACTTTCAACCTGACGATCAACGACTTGACAATCGTTTCTCTTTAAATCTCCTAAATTCTCAAGATCAATGATACTCGTGGAGGAAAAAAAAGAAGAGAGAGAGAGAGAGAGGGAGAGAAAGGAAAAGAAAAAAGGCGGAACAAAAGGAAAAAGGCGGAGGAAAAGAAAAAAGGCAAGAGAAGAAGGAGGGAAAGAAAAGGAAAAATCAGCAAATAAGCTGGCGGGAAGACCGGCAGCGGCGTACGTTGGCGGCGCCGTCGTCATTCTCATCGTCGCCGCCACCGATGGGTCACGAGACGGAGAGAAAAGAAACGTGCGACAAAAGAGGACAGAGAAGGGAGGACGAACGGACAGTTGGACAGAGTGAATAGAGAGGCCGCTGGAAAGATACATAAGACAGGTAGAGTGAGAGCGAGAGGCCGAACAGTTGAGAGGGTGAGCGAGTGCGGGCGAGAGAGAGAGAGAGAGAGAGAGAGAGGCAAACATACGGCAGTAGGGAGACTTTCACAGGAGTGGGGGCGAAATGCGCAAATCGCAACTCGTTGCGATGCACACGTAGAGGGGAGCGAAGGAACATCGGAACGTCGGTCCGGCGCGCGGTAGTCAGTAGCGACAAGTTGTTCGATCGCAACGTAGTGATAAGACGTTCGGGGTTATCTTCCGAAAAGTAGCCAGACGCACCTCGCCGATTTTCAAATACAGATTGGTCGTATCCGACGGATCGAGCAAGTAGGAAAGTTTCGTTTGCGTGATCGAGAAGTGATCGATGAGTGATCCGATACCATAGTAAGTACAATTGTTATAGTCTGATCGCGAAAGTGTGTCCTCCGCTCCTCGTGACAGCATCGTGGTCTGTTTATCCGAATCATCGTCGTCATCGTTGACGATCTTTGATTCGCGACAGTGCTGCGTGTTCACGTTCCCGTTGCGTCGCGTCGCACGAGATAGAGACGATCGTCGAACACGGGGAGTGTATCCCCGAAGGTCGCACAGGTTTTCGCGCGTCTTGGAGGGCGGCGGCGACGGCGGATCCGCGCGAGCAACATCAAATAACGTCGGACAGCACCGACGAGCGTGCCGGCGAAAACTGATCCTCCACTTGGTGGTGCACGACCTCTCACGAGACGTTTGTGCATATCACCATCTCCATTTCGCCCAAGTAGGCTATCTCGCTTACGCTCCATCTACCGTCCCAGCCACGCTATTCCTCGTGGTACAGCAATAATATCGTTTCCCGCGCGCACCGCGGATTGGCTGGTGCAGTCGGAACGTAGGAGCACGGAAAGTAGAGGAGGGAGGAGGAGGAGGAGGAGGAGAGTTGAGGCGGCAGCGGCGGGGGGGGCGTGCGTGTGTGTGTGTGTGTGTGTGTGTGGTGGTGGTGGCGGTAGTAGTGCGTGCGGAGAAGTGCCGGGGCAAACCGTCGTGTTCCGCTTACTCGTGCCAACGCCATCACCGAGAGTGGAGCCGAGGAGAGCGGAGGAACGGTGAGCACAAGGAGCGGAACAGTAGCGGCGGCGCCTTGCTTCAACGGAGCAACGTGTACTCGAGGAGGAGGAGAAGGGGAAAAGAGAGAAGAGGAGGTGGTTGTAGCTGCTGGCCGACCGACCGACCGACTTGTTTCATTCATAAAAAAGTTCTTTATTACTCTGTGAGCGCATGTGCTATTCCACCACGGAGGAGGACCAACGACGACGACGACGACGACTACTATTACTACTACTACTACTACTACTACTACTACTACTACTACTACTACTACTACTAGTGCTGCTGCCGTTGCTACTACTACTACTACTACTACTACTACTCCCCCAACTGGCTGCGGCGGCGTTTACACACGGCATTATTTACTACTGTGTGAGAGATACGAATCGGCGTGACACGCTGCACCGGCAGCGCGGCGTACGGATCCTTGCTCCGCATCAGTCGTCATTGTGCGCTTGAAGCGAGAGGACACGGCGAGAGCGAGTCGCAATAGCAAGGAGCGAGCAACGTGCCGAGCGATTCTTCCGGTCGAGTGCGTGGGAATCGGAGAATCCGGAGAAACGATCGATCGAATGGTGCGATCCTGAGATCTCTCGAAGGGATCTCTCAAGGGGGAAAGTATTACGGGGAAAGCCGAGTAGTGAGTACTCGGAGTGAGCAGGAAAAAGTCAATCTGGAGCCGTCACAGTTAGACTCTGCCGTGGACCTCACCCAGGTTTCGGGGCGAGGCACGGATCGCGCGCGTACCGATCGTCGTCTATCACGTGATCGTCGCCAACAGTTGAGTGAATTGTCCAGTTCCTTGGGTTTCGATCGCGTGATCGGCGATTACAATTTCGACGAGTTCCAAGATAAAAACTTAGTGGCAATTGCTGGTGCTTCCAGTTCTGGTTCCAGTGGTAACAAGTCTTCGCCGGTGGTCACGATGCCGCGAAACGAAACCGCGCGACCGGGCAAGCGTCCGCTCAGGTCACTGAGCGCGCAGGAGAAGATGGAAGCGATCAAAAGAGTGCACGACGGTGAATCGAAGGCAGCGGTCGCACGGGACATCGGGGTACCAGAGTCAACATTGCGTGGTTGGTGCAAATCTGAGCACAAGATTCGGAGCCAAGCGAGGAACCTCGGAAACTTCGAACAGCAGGTGTCATCGCCTTCGGACAGTGACAGGAGTACCGGATCGTCGCCTCCTGCCACCAGTATGCAGGGAAGCAGCGGGAATATCGTTCAGCCGGTGAAGGACGCGTCCAACGAGGAGTCGGATGTCAGCGGGGTGGCCGCGAAGCGAGTGCGGCTGGAAAATGGGATAACGTCCACCGCGACGAACAACATTGCGTCATCCGCGGCCCGGCTCTACAACGGCGATATTAATGGGCAGTTCTTATCGCAGTGCCAAGCTCTGTACAATCTCATTGGCAACAGCGAGATGAACAAGAACGTGTTCACGATGCAGGATCACGTAGCCCTGCTGCAGAAGCAGAACTCGTTGATCTCGTTGTTCTCGTCGGCGACCTCACCGATCCCGTCAACGTCATCGGGTGTAGGCCTGATCGAGAACGGCCTGCAGTACACCAGGAACAACGGTGTCCTGACGAGCAACGCGAACAAGAGGAAACACAGCAGTTGCACGGATACGACGTCGAGGAGTGCTTCCACGAGGAGACAGAACAGCTTATCACCGGCCGCGGAAAAATGTGGAAGCGGCAGCGGCAGCGGCAGCGGCAGCGGCAGCGGCAGCGGGAGCGGCAGCGGGGCAGCGGTCGTCGTACCGTCGACATCGATGGGACTCGTTAACGGTACTCAGGCAGATCCGAGTACGTCCAAGTCGACGAAACAAGACGGTAAAACCCTTGATCAGATCGCGGCGTCTCTGGGTGTGCAACAATACATGCAGCAGATGCAACAGCAACCCGGCCAAACGACTGTTGCGTCTATGGAGTTGCTCCTACAGTGGTACAAGACGTATAACCAGTTTAATGCGCAACTTGTGCACATGCCGCATATGCGCAATTATCTGGGTCGGCAGGTACTCGAGAACTATATATGCAATAACAATAATGTCCATCAGAATAACAACGAGGGCGAGAACGTTAATGCGAGTAGGGCCGAGGTAAACTGTCAACCCGGCCTCGACGAAGCGATAGAATCCGGGGATCTTCTCGCTAATTTTTTAGAGGAACACGGCTCGGCCCGCTACACCTTTAATCAGGTATATCAGATCAGAAGGATAGTCGAGGATATGAAAAACTGGGCCAAAACGGCCAAGAGTGATTTCGAGAGGAAGAGATCGAATTCTACGAGCTAGCTAAAGCACCGTAGAAAACGCTCCCGTTTTCATTTATAACGATGCATGAAATTCTCGAGTCCGGTATGTGTACATATTTCTGCATTGGACGTGTACATATTTACAAATTTAACATAAAATTAATGAAATGGTAAGATTGCGTGATGCTCAACTTTACATTGTAAATTTATACATATATAATACATATTATAAATCGTGATAATACCATGTTACCCGTAATTCTATTGAATCAAAATAGACACATCGGATATATAAAGTACATAGCGCGCAATTTAGTTAATAAAAAATTGCCATTTCATAGTCCCTTTTTCTCTCTTTCTCTCTCTCTCTCTCTCT